>SJYQ01001793.1:41665-53573 GCA_006410935.1 Redunca redunca
CATGAAATTAAAAGACAATTAGTCCTTGGAAGGAAAGTTATGACCAACCTAGATAGCATATTCATAAGCAGAGATATTACTTTGCCAACAAAGATCCATCTAGTCAAGGCTATGGTTTTTCCAGTAGTCATGTATGGATGTGAGAGTTGGACTGTGTAGAAAGCCGAGCTCTGAAGAATTGATGCTTTTGAACTGTGGTGTTGGAGAAAACTCTTGAGAGTCCCTTGGACTGCAAGGAGATCCAACCAGTCCATTCTGAAGGAGATCAATCCTGGGTGTTCATTGGAAGGAATGATGCTAAAGCTGAAACTCCAGTATTTTGGCCACCTCATGTGAAGACTGACTCATTGGAAAAGACTCTGATGCTGGGAGGGATTGGGGGCAGGAGGAGAAGGGGACGACAGAGGATGAGATGGCTGGATGGCATCACCGACTTGATGGATGTGAGTCTGAGTGGACTCTGGGAGATGGTGATGGACAGGGAGGCCTGGCATGCTGCGATTCATGGGGTCACAAAGAGTTGGACACAACTCACTGACTGGACTGAACTGAACTGAACAGAACTGAGGCATGAATATTTCTATATTAATAATGGAGAAAATTTTCTTCTTGAAATAGTTCTCAATGGGGATGAATATTTGGCATTTCTTTAATAATAGGCATATCCAGAGCTTCCCTGGCAGCTCAGCTGGCATAGTATCCACCTGGAATGCAGGAGATCCCAGTTTGATTCCTGGGTTGGGAAGATCCCCTGGAGAAAGATAGGTTTCCCACTCCAGGATTCTTCGCCTTCCCTGGTGCTCAGATGGTAAAAATCTCCCCACAATGTGGGAGACCTGGGTTCAATGCAGGTGGATTTTTTTACCAGTTGAGGTACCAGGGAAACCCATATATTTATATATATTTTAAACAAGCATAAAATGTTTTACTTTGTAAAACAACTTCGAATACTTCAAATCCTTTTGAATATTTTGCCTAATAACTTTATTTTTCCTTAAGAAATTAAGGTTACATGCCAAATTTTGTGAGCTAACAAGATCATCATTCTTTCAAAATAATAAATATAAGTAACAGAATATGAACATAATAAGACTTCTATTTGAAATTGCATGAGAGACCTGAAGTTCAAGTGAATTTCATTATTGAGGTATTATCACACATTTTTAAGTGAAAATTGACATTGCAAATGTCAAGTATGTTGTTTCTCATATATGTTTTTCTGGTTAGGAATAGCACAGGCATTCTGAAAAAAGAGTTGACAATTTAGTTAGAAATATTAAAGAAATGATATTAAGAAAGACACACAAAATAAGGAAAATGAATTACATTATATGATCATCATTATTAAAAATATTTCATGTAGAAGGTGTAAATGTATTCATTGTCCAGGTTATAGAATAAGAATAAGTTAAAAGTCATAAGAAACTTTGTTTCAAACCAGTGTAAGACATTTTATTGTAAGTGTGAGACAGTGTAAACATTTTATTAGATCCTTTATACCCACCAGTGGCCCTTGCCTTCCTGTGAACTGCTGAAACTCCATCCCATGGGAGTGTTCAAGTTAAGACTGGGATTCCATGTGTTAAGAAACTTACAGAGAAAACTTGCAGTGCTATTTATTGTTGTTGTTTAGTTGCTACCACATGTCCAACTCTTTCCTGATCCCATGGACTGTAGCCTCCCATGCTCCTCTGTCTTTAGGACTTCCCAAGCAAGAATACTAGAGTGGGTTGCCATTTCCCTCTCCAGGGGATCTTCCCCACCCAGAAATCAAACCCACATCTCCTGCATGGTGTTGTATTGCAGGCAGATTCTTCACCATGGAGCCAGTGAAGAAGCCTAGCACTATGGGGCTAATAAAATGATGTCTAAGGTTCCATCTAAAAGGTTCTATAATCTTTTTCTAAATGTTGTTTCTATACAAATACAAGGATCAAAAGTCATGTGTCTTTGCTTAAGGTTATATTAGGTCCTTTAGAAAGTTTGTTGGTGTTTTGCTTTTGCTAAACAATAGATTTTTGTTGTATTTGTTAAATAATCACTTTCTCTTATTTATTAGCAATACTCTAAATGAATGGTTTCCTAAAATTATGAAAATAGGACAATATAATTTGATTATTATTTATGTTTCTTTAATCCATCAGACAATGTTACTACTTTTTTGGAAAGTGGATGATGTTAGATTTAAATTGCAAGAATCTAATTTTCTAATCTTATCATCTAAAATTGCAAGATTAAATTTCACTGTAAACAATTAGAGATGAATTTTAAAGTATATATGCTGTCACCATTTTCTTTTCTTTACTCCAGGTGCTCTGTTTCTTCAGAGGCAACATTTTGTGATAGGTTTGAGAGCTTAAGTGGGTAAGATTAGGACACTTTAAATAGAGAAGGAAAAAGAGTTAATATTTGCTACCTAAGTATAGCATCTTCAATATTTTAAGCTGTAGATGATTTCATAGGTCTGTTTCTTACAGCACTAAAATTGGATGATTTCTTAAGGGTTATTTTAAAAGGAATCAGAGAAAATTCATGTTATATCTTATATAGAGCTGCCTCTTGTAATCTCTTTCTAATAAAATCTGAAAGAAAAAAATACAATATATCACCTACCAAAAAAAAAAACAGTTTGAAAATCTCAATATTGATTAGAATATCTTTATTATTGTTCAATGACATTTCCATTTTGTTGAAAATGAAACTCATTATTTAGTTGGCATACACTTTGCAAAAATTTTATTTGTATCTCTTTTTCTTCTATATGATCAGCCGTGAACTATCCTTGCAGTTCACAAAGGCCTAAACATAATGTTGTGATGAAATTAGCGTTTGTACAACAAAATCTTTTCACTTTTCTCCTGAACACACAGCTAGATCATGTTTTTTCAGATTTTCTTGTAGTTTTCAGATTCCCCACGCATGATCCTTCATTCTCCATCTTCTCTTGTTTGGTTCTGGATTCAGAGCATCTGGAGGAGGACTCTGAGGCCTCTGGGATGAAGGAGCCATGTGATGGAGAGTCTGGGTCCCTGAATGACTGTGCACAGCAGGACCACCAGCCATCCCTACCAACCTGCACTGGAAATAAACTTTGACGTTTCTTACAGTGCTTTGCCTGTATTTCTAATGGAAGTCAAGAGAAGACTTTTTTTTTTTTTTTTTTTTACTATGTTTATGGGAAAGCATCAGTATTTATCGAGACATAAGATATCTATTTTTAGTGTAAATTCACTCTGAGTTTAAAGAAAAATTACTTATCTTCAGGTTGGAAGGGCCTCCCTGCAGAAGGGCAGCAGAGTGTCAGCGCACGTGCAGCCTAAGGTGACGTGCGGAGCTGGTCCTGAGTCCCGAGCTTTTGAAGCTGGAGAATGCTGCCCACTTAGGAGGGCTGCCCCTTTAAAGAGTGTCAGCCCTGGAGAGAATAGAGGGCAGATCCCTTCCAGAGGGTCTAGAAATGGCATGCAAGATTTTGGAGCTTGAGGAGGGAGGCAGGTTCCTTGCACAGGGTGCTGCCAAGCCCTAGTGTTGGAGTCTGCACGGGGTGAGGATTCCGAAGGGGGGGACAAGGTGCGGACTATCACGTAGGAGGCACTGAAGAAGCTGTTGTCTGTCCATTAGCAGGGATCCACCAGCGGGCTGTGTCAATATGCAGGATTACTGAGGAGGGCACTGGGATAGCAGGAGCAGACCCAGTGTGGGATGTCTGAGATGGAGCTTCTTTGGGGGGTATTCCCTAAGGAGGACGTGAACAGTGCTAGAGATAGGAAATTGGGCACTTACAGGAAGATTAACCAAATATGTAAATATGTTAAGGACAACTTAAGCCAGTTTGCTCACTATTAGAGAAGTTAGTTACAATTTGTAAAAGAGAAAAGAAAGCTAGAAAGAAACCTGTAGTAGAACACAGAAATTGAAAGTATTAAATGTTGGTTTAACTGGATGTATAGACTTGTTTTATCCACTGAGAGACCTTGGGAGAGGGACACTCCATAGCAATGAGCATATGTAGCAGCTGCTGCTTGGAGTCTGAATATATATAATATTATTTATCTATATATATTATNGCAAAGAAGAATGGAGCATTTCTAAAGTAACCCACCCCATAAAATATGTCCTAATTACAAAAGGAAGAAAGGAATATTTAAGAAAAAGTAGAAAAGTTAGGGAGACAACTTCTTAATCATGTTACGAGTTTCCTAATTTTGACAGTTATGTTATAAGCATGTAGGAAAAGTTCTTGTTGATAGGAAATATTAAGGTATTTGAGAATGGTGGGTGGGGTTGCTTAAAGAAAAAATCTAGAAGTTTCAGTAATTATTTATATATTATAAATTTAGGAAGCTAACCAATAGAATTAATACTAACAATTCTGTTCAGTTGCTAAGTCATGTTCGACTCCTTGCTATCCCATGGACTGTACAATGTCCGGCTCCCTTGTCCTTTGCTATCTCACTGAGTTTGCTCAAATTCATGTCCATTGAGTCAGTGATGCTATATAATCATCTCATCCTATGTCTCCTCCTTCTCCTTTTGCCTTCAGTCTTTCCCAGCATCAGGGTCTTTTCCAAAGAGTCAGCCCTTCACATCAGGTGGACAAAGTATTGGAACTTCAGCTTCAGCATCAGTCCTTCCAATGAATATTCAGGACTGTTTTCCTTTAGGACTGACTGATTGGGTCTCCTTGCAGTCCAGGGGACTCTCAAGAGTCTTCTCTGACACCACAGTTTGGAAGCACTAATTCTTCAGTGCTCAACCTTCTTTATGGTCCAACTCTCATATCCAAACATGACTACTGGAGAAACCATAGCTTTGTCTATATGGACTTTTGTTGGCAAAGTAATGGCTCTGCTTTTTTAATATGCTGTCTTGGTTTATCATGGCTTTTCTCCCAAGGAGCAAGTGTCTTTTAATTTTGTGACTGCAGTCACAATCCACAGTGATTTTTGAGCCCAAGAAAATAAAATCTGTCATTGATTTCACTTTTTTCCCCTATTAGCCATGAAGTGATGAGACCGGATGCCATGATCCTAGTTTTTTGAATGTTGAGTTTCAAGCCAGATTTTTCATTCTCCTCTTTTACCCTCATCAAGAGGTTCTTTAGCTCTTCACTTTCTGCCATTATAGCGGTACCATCTGCATATCTCAGGTTGTTGTTATTTCTCCCAGCAACCTTGATTGCAGTTTGTGCTTCATCCAATCCAACATTTCATGTGAGGTACTCTGCATAGAAGGTAAATAAGCAGGGTGGCAATACAGAACTTTGTCATACTCCTTTCCCAGTTTTGAACAGTTAATTGTTCCATGTCCAATTCTAACTGTTGCTTCTTGACTCACATACACATTTCCCAGGAGACATATCAATAAAATGGAAGACTAAATTGAAAATAGAAAAGGATTTGAACAAACATATCAAAGAATAAAATGTGGGAGTGATCAATAAACATGTGAAAAATGTTCAGTATCATTAACAGAAAAATCCAATGTGAAACCAAAATTGGATACTATTTTATATGTAGCAGAATGGCTAAAGTTTAAAAATGAAAAAAAGGAATATATAACTGAATATTTATATGGAAAAATGAATAATAACCCTATCTTCATTCTATAAAAATAAAAGCATCATCATCATTTTTAAGACAGATAAAGTAACTGTAAAACCTAGAGCCATAAATCTTCTAGAAGTAAACATAGAAAAATGTGGTTAATGACCTTGATGTCATAGATTAGCACATAGTGAGATGAAAAGCAATTAGATTTTACAACCAGCTTTGAGAAATCTTTGCCATTTCCAACAACGTAAAGAATACATCTACCCTATGACTCAGTATTTTTACTCCTAAGTATTTAACACAAAGGTCAATGAATACAAAAATATTTTTACAAGAATGTTTATAGTATTTTAAGTCTTAATAACAAGAAATGAAAAACCCAAATATCCATCAACAGGAAAGTTAGTTAGCTATCTGTGATTCATTAAAACAATAGAATACTGCTTGGTATAAAATGTAATAAACTGATACACATAAAGAATCTTATAGATATTATGCAAAGTGAATAAAACGAGAAGCAAAAAGATGACATATTGTATGATTTCATTTAGTAAAATAGTCAAAAATAACCTACAGTGGTAGAAGTCAGATAGCAATTGCCTCTGTGAAAAGGGGTTTGCCTGAAAAAAAGATTGTTATAAGGGAAATTTCCAGGGTGATTAATTTGTTTTGGGTGGTGAAAGCTCATCAAACAGATAATGTAAGAAAAGTGCCTTTTATAGTGTGTAATTTATTCTTCAAGTTAAAAATAATTTGCTGAAGTTTCACTTATAAAGGGATTGGTTAGGGTGCAATTTAACTCACTTGAGTAGAGTTTACTGTTTATTGAGTTCAGGGCATGGTTCCACTGTCTTGCCGAGGATGACACCTGACCCACTAAACCAAGAAAGGGAGGAGGGCAGGAATGCAGGCAAGTAAACAAACAAGAGCACTCGATTTTTTGTTTCTCTTTTGCATAACTAACAAACATTTATTGAGCACCTGCTCTGTCCTCTGTTTAGGCTTTGCAAATAGAGTGATAAATTAGTCAAATGACTCACTGCCTTCGCAAAGCTTCTAGTGGGGAGAAATGAATTAAGTGTACAATGTCAGATATTCTGCTTAAATTGAACCAAGGAAGTCCACACTGAGAAGATACTTGAGTAAGCTAAAAATGAACACTGAAGGAAGCCACTTAGAAATTTTTGACAAAAGTTATTAATTTAAGAATTTATTTTGATAGTGCAGATAACTTATCTTTTACATGTTATAGTTTTTATTTTTGTTATTTTATATAGAAATGGTATGAAAATAATGACGATAANTTAAATGTAATGTATCATTACTTTTATTTTTGAAAAAAAAAAAACATAGTTTTGGCATCAATGTAAGGACTGGAACTTGGGAGGATATTATTATCTAATACATAAACAAAATTATACTCTTTAAAAACCGAATGATGCTATTAGGAAATTTTACAGTCACTTGTCAGAATTTCTTACATGTAAGAGAGGATCTAGGGTTTCCATTCCTTGCGTATGTTTAGAGTGTCCTCCTGGACTTCTGCTAATGCTGAACATCTGTGTTTTGTTTTCACTGAAAGTTGTCTCACTTGGACTGCCAAAAGAGAAGGAGGTCATTAGTTATTCAATAATATGAAGTTATCCAGAAGACTACCCCTGTATGAGGAATATTAATGTCAGTAGATTCATAACCATTACAATTAATCCTAAGGATTGCTTCACACTGGGAGTCGTTATAGGCATAATTTCAAAAGAGAATGTCAGACTATCACAAATCTCCCAATAAAAACAGAATCAGTGTTATATAGCATTTATTGCTTGGGAAACATTTTTAAGCTGATATTTTCTGAATACTAAAGTGAAAACATAAGGAATGAACAAGGTAGATAGACTTACGCGTCTGCTGAATTCCCAAGATTCGAGTTATGTTTGTATAGCTTGTGTTCATGTATTTTAGTGAAAGATGAATATTTCATGTGACTTCTCTCTATTAATTTGTTTATTTATTTTATAAATTACAACAAATTGTTATCCATCATGCTGAACAACTGGAAACTTACAATTTTACATGAAAGACCATATTCCAGAAGAGAAACAAGCAGCTGTACATTACATATCTTTAATATCCTTATTACACATAAGAATGTATAAAACCAATTCATTATAATTTGAATTATTTTGATCACACATAAGGCAAAGGTACTATTGCAGATTTTGATATGAATAGTTGGAATAAGTGGTTCATTCTTTTTGCTGCTTATTGTATCTTTTAATATTCACATTTGTGCTCTTCTAAAATGTATAAATATAATAGACATGAAAATATGTCTTTCTAAAATGCAAAAGTGACCTTTTATATTTGATAATTAAAGACTCTCTGGGAGACTATTAGTAAGATAGTTGGTGATTTTTGATATTTAGGTACATATTATATAAGCATTTATTCAATATATGTGTGTGCTATAGGCTAAGTTGCTTCAGCTGTCTGTCCTTTTGCGGCCCCATGGACTGTAGCTGGCCAGACTTCTCTGTCCATGGGATTTTCCAAGCAAAAATATTGGAGTGGCTTGCCATGCTCTCCACCAGGGGTCTTCCTGATCTAGGGACAGAACTTGCAACTCTTACATCCCCTGCATTGGCAGGTGGGATCTTTAACACTAGCACCGCCCTGGAAACCCTATGTAGACCTATATTCACTCACTACAGTCACACTTTGAATTTAAAAGTAATACAAACAAATAGCTGATATTCACAGAACAAATGGAATAATAACTTAGAGATACATAGCAGCAGAGAGACCATATTGACCAAATCTTTATTTTTAAAATGGAAACAATTCTAATTTCATCTTCCTGTTCCTTGGTTTTATGTATTATAAAATGGAAGTTTTATTAAAATAAAAGAGTGCATGGAAAGACTGCATACATGCTCATGTCTGTGTGTGTGTTCAGTGTCCCTTTATATAAACATAATTAAATTGCTTATATATTTGGTAATTATTCATTATAAACTACCAATAAAACTTTGTTTCAAGACCCCGTTTGTCTTTGAAGATGTGACCCTGCAATACATGAGGTATTGCTCAAAAAGGTTATCCCATCTCTTTTACCATGTGTCTATTTGACCTCTACAATTATTTTCCCAGCCCTCCAGTTATACGTGTGCAAGGTTCGAATCACAAGCTGTTGTTCAGGCACTGGGCCATGCCTGACTCTTTGCAGCATGGACTGCAGCATGCCAGGCTTCCCTGTCCTTCACTGTCTCTCAGAGTTTGCTCAAACTCATGTCCATTGAGGCAATGATGCCATTCAACTATTTCATCTTCTGTCACCCCCCTCTCCTTCTGCCCTCAATCTTTCCTAGCATCAGTCTTTTCCAATGAGTTGGCCTTTGTATTAGGTGGCTGAAGTATTGGAGCTTCAGCTTCAGCATCAGTCTTCCCAGTGAATATTCAAGTCTGTCACTGTTTCCACTGTTTCTCCATCTATTTGCCATGAAGTAATGGAACTGGAGCCAAGATCTTAGCTTTTTGAATGCTGAGGTTTAAGTCAGCTTTTTCACTCTTCTTTTTTATCTTCATTAAGAGGTTCCTTAGTTCCTCTTCACTTTCTGATATTAGGATTGTTTCATTTGCATATCTGAGATTATTGATACTGCTTGATTCCAGTTTGTGATAAGCAGGGTGATGATATACAGGCTTGAAGCACTCATCTCCAATATTGAACCAGTCCATTGTTCCTGGTCCAGTTCTAGCTGTTGCTTCTTGACTTGCATACAGATTTCTCAGGAGGCAGGTAAGGTGGTTTGGTATTCTTGTCTTTTTAAGAATTTTCCACAGTTTCTTGTGATCCACACAATCAAAGACTTTAGTGTAGTCAATGAAGCAGAAGTAGATGTTTTTCTGGAATTTTCATGCTTTTTCTATGGCCCAATGGATGTTGACAGTTTAATCTGTGCTTTCTCTGCCTTTTCTAAACCCAGCTTGTACATCTGGAAGTTCTCAGCTCAAATACTGTTGCAGCCTAGATTGAAGAATTTTGAGCATTACCTTTCTAGCATGTGAAATGAGTGCAGTTGTGTGGTAGTCTGAACATTCTTTGGCGCTGTCCTTCTTTGGGATTGAAATGAAAACTGACTTTTGCAGTTCCATGGGCACTCCTGAGTTTTCCAAATTTGCTGACACATTGAGTGCAACACATTCACAGCATTGTCTTTTAGGATTTCAAATAGCTCAGCTGAAATTCTATCACCTCCACTATTCTGTTCATCAAGGCCCAGTTGACTTTACACAGGATGTCTGGCTCTAGGTGAGTGATCACACCATCATGGTTATCTGGGTCATGAAGACCGTTTATGTGCTCTGTGTATTCCTGCCACCTCTTGCTGTCTCCTGCTTCTGTTAGGCACACAGTCTCTGTCTTTCATCGTGTCATACAATGTTCCCCTAAAAGTGAAAAGTGAAAAAGTGAAGTCGCTCAGTTGTGTCCGACTCCTCGTGACCCCATGGACTATATCCTACCAGGCTTCTCTGTCCATGGAATTTTCCAGGCAAGAGTACTGGAGTGGGTTGCCATTTCATTCTCCGGGGGGTCTTCTCGATGCAGGGATTGAACCCGGGTCTCCCGCACTGCAGGCAGACGCTTTACCCTCTGAGCCACCAAGGAAGTCTAGAATGTTCCCTTGCTATCTCTAATTTTCCAAGATATTTCTAGTCTTTCCCATTCTATGGTTTGCCTCTACTTTGCATGTTTACTTAAGAAAGCTTTCTTTTCTCTCCTTGCTATTCTTTGAAACTCAACATTCAGGTGGTTATTACATCTTTACTTTGCTCCTCTGCCTTTCACTTCTCTTCTTTTCTCAGCTATTTGTAAGGCCTCCTCAGTCAACTAATTTGTCTTGTTACATTTCTTTTACTTGGGGATGGTTTTGGTTACTTCCTCCTTTACTGCCGGGAGCCAGGGTGAGGAATTCTACCCGTGACAAGGTCATGTGGGAGGAAGCCTGACAAACGCAAGGACGTGATGGCTTCAGGTTTTCCCCCTGGAATTTCCTGAGCATCCAAACCCCCAAAAATAAGAATCTGTCGGCTTTTGTTCTCTGCTTCTCTACTCTTCTAATACACTCTGAAAAAAGTCATCTCTAAGCTTTGGTCTTCTGCATTTGAAAGGGATGTTTCAGTTAAACCTCCTCTAGTAGTTCTCTAGCTTGCCNCATGGTTATCTGGGTCATGAAGACCGTTTATGTGCTCTGTGTATTCCTGCTACCTCTTGCTGTCTCCTGCTTCTGTTAGGCACACACAGTCTCTGTCTTTCATCGTGTCATAGAATGTTCCCCTAAAAGTGAAAAGTGAAAAAGTGAAGTCGCTCAGTCGTGTCCGACTCCTCGTGACCCGATGGACTATATCCTACCAGGATTCTCTGTCCATGGAATTTTCCAGGCAAGAGTACTGGAGTGGGTTGCCATTTCACTCTCCAGGGGGTCTTCTCGATGCAGGGATTGAACCCGGGTCTCCCGCACTGCAGGCAGACGCTTTACCCTCTGAGCCACCAAGGAAGTCTAGAATGTTCCCTTGCTATCTCTAATTTTCTAAGAGATCTCTAGTCTTTCCCATTCTACGGTTTGCCTCTACTTTGCATTGTTTACTTAAGAAAGCTTTCTTTTCTCTCCTTGCTATTCTTTGAAACTCAACATTCAGGTGGTTATTACATCTTTGCTTTGCTCCTCTGCCTTTCACTTCTCTTCTTTTCTCAGCTATCTGTAAGGCCTCCTCAGACAACTAATTTGTCTTGTTACATTTCTTTTACTTGGGGATGGTTTTGGTTACTTCCTCCTTTACAATGTTATAAACCTCTGTCCATAGTTTTTTAGGCACTCTGTCTGTCAGATGTAATCCCTTGAATCTATTTGTAACTTCCATCATATAATCATAATGGATTTGATTTAGGTCATACCTGAACGGCCTAGTGGTTTTCCCTACTTTCTTCAATTTAAGTCTGAATTTTGCAATAAGGAGTTCAGGATATGAGCCACAGTCAGCTCCTGGTCTTATTTTTGTTGACTGTATAGAGCTTCTCCATCTTAGGTTGCAAAGAATATAATCAATTTGATTTTGGTTTTGACCATCTGTCCACGTGTAGAATTGTTTCTTGTGTCATTGAAAAAGGGTGTTTACTATGAGCATTACATTGAATCACCATACAGAGACTAAATAATTAAAAGAAATATTGGCTCATTTAATTAATCTAACTTTATGTTTTTCTATAGGAGGACGTCAAAAAGGAATATTTGCAAAAGGAACAAAAGAGGGAATGGAAAAGTTTCAAGGTACAATACCATATATTGCAACAAATATTTAGG
>SJYQ01001793.1:65200-76330 GCA_006410935.1 Redunca redunca
TTTTTTTTTTTTTTAATTTTCTGATTTCTTCAATGGCTCATTCTTTGTTTATCCTCTATGTGCTTGTGCTTTTTGTAGTTTTCTCATTGTACCTAATTTCTAGTTTCATAGCATTGTGATCAGAAAAGATTTTTGATAACTATTTCAATTTTCTTAAACTTACTGAACCATTTTTGTGATCGAGCATGTGATCATACAAGTATATGATCTATGCTTGCTAGCATGTGAGCCTGGAGAATGTTTCACATGCACTTAAAAAGAATACGCATTCTGCTACTTTGGACTGGAATGTTTTATATATATATATACTTATATGAAAAAATAATGTATTAGTCACTCAGTCATGTCCAACTCTTTGTGACCCCAAGAACTATAGCCCTCCAGGTTTGCTGTCCATTCTCTAGGTAAGGATGCTGGAGAGGGTAGCCATTCCCCTCTCTAGGGGATCTTTCTGAACCAGGGATCGAACCCAGGTTGCCCACACTGCAGGCAGATTCTTTACCATCTGAGCCACCAGGGAAGTCCATATATATATAGATATGAGAGCTGGACCATTAAGAAGGCTTAACACCAAATGCTTTTGAACTGTGATGCTGGAGTATACTCTTAAGAGTCCCATGAACAGCAAGGAGATCAAACCAGTCTCTCCTAAAGGAAATAAAACCTGAATATTCATTGGAAGGACTGATGCTGAAACTGAAGCTCCAATAATTTGACCACCTGATGCAAAGAGCCAATTCATTGAATAAGACCCTGATGCTGGCAAAGATTGAAAGCAGGAGGAGAAAGGGGCAACAGAGGATAAGATGGTTGGATGGCATTATTGACTCAGTGGACACGAATTTGAGTAAACTCTGGGAGATAATGAAGGACAGGGAAGCTGGCATGCTGCAGCAGTCCATGGGATTGCAAAGAGTCAGATTTGACTGAGCAACTGAACAACAAATATATATATATATATTCCAGCTGGATGATATATTAATTAATGTAAATGGCATGCTAAAATTACCTAAAATTGTGTTACTGTCCATTTAAATCTCTTAATATTTGCTTTATGTACTTAAATTCTATGTTGAGTGCATATATGTCTACAAGTATTATATCTTCCTGTTTGATCAATACCTTAATCATTAGGTTCAGACAGTAAAGAATTCACCTGCAATGTAAGAAATCTGGGTTCAGTCTCTGGTTGGGAACATTCCCTGGGGAAGGAAATGACAACCTATTCCAGCAGTCTTGCCTGGAGAACTCCTAGAACAGAAAATTACAGTCTACGTCTAGGGGGGCATGGGCTGCTTTGGAGGGTCTCGGCTCACCACCAGTAGATTTGATAGGTAGAATCAGAAATGGCATCTTCTTCCAGCACTAAGCCAGTTAGGTAAAAGTTGCATGCACACATGCTATGCATACTAAGTTGCTTCAGTCATGTCCAACTCTGCAACCCATGGACTGTAGCCCTCCAGGCTCCTCTGTCCATGGGATTCTTCAGGCAAGAATACTGCAGTGGGTTGCTATGTCCTTCTCCAGAGGATATTCCTGACCCAGGGATTGAACCAGCATCTCTTGTGTCTCCTGCATTGGCAGACAGGTGCTTACCACTATCACCTGGGAAAATAAAAGGTGAACCACAAACAAACAAACAAACAAAGATAAACAAATGAAAACTGGCACTTACCAGCTTCTCTGCACCCAAAGTGAATTCCAAAAGATCCCTACTCCTTGGACACATACTCTATAATTATTCAATGAATCGCCTTATGTATGCATGTTGCTGTGTGCTTTAGTCATTAGTCAAGTCCGACTCTGCGCAACACTATGGACTGTAGCCTGCCAGGCTCCTCTGTCCATGGGATTCTCCAGGCAAGAATATTGGAGTAGGTTGCCATTTTCTTCTCCAAGGGATCTTCCCAATCCAAACATCAAATCCGGGTCTCCTGCATTGCGGGCGAATTCTTTACTGACTGAGCTATGAGGGAAGGCCTCTATGCATGCTAAGTTGCTTCAGTCATGTCCAGCTCTGTGTGACCCTAAGGACTGCAGCCCTCTGGCTCTGTCCATGGGCTTCTCCCAGGAAGTATACTCCAGTAGGTTGCCATGCCGTCCTCCAGGGGATCTTTCCAATCCTGAGATTGAACCCTCACTTCTTACATCTCCTGCATTGACGGGTGGGTTCTTTACCACTGATGCCACCTAGTAAGCCTCTCATTATGAATGACCCAGGCGCTTTTCAGAACTTTGCATCTGCACTGGAATTTAGAGAGAGTTAGTTTTTGCAGATGCCCTTTAAGAGAGGAGTCTCCGTTTTCTATGGAGAAGGCAATGGCATCCCACTCCAGTACTCTTGCCTAGAAAATCCCTTGGATGGAGGAGCCTGATGGTCTGCAGTCCATGCGGTGACTAAGAGTCTGACAGGACTGAACGACTTCACTTTCCTTTTCCCTTTCATGCCTCCCCAACAGTCAGGACACAAAAGTACCATTGATTTTCAAAGCCAGATATTGTGGGAGATCATTTTCCCAGTGCAGATCCCTAGGCCTGGGGAGTCTGGTAGGGGGTTTGAATCTCTCATTTCTCAGAGGCAACCTTCAAGGCTGTGATATTCTTTCTGCCTAGAGGTCACAATACTGACAGTATGTTTCATGGCCAGACCATGCCCCCCACCCCCACCCATCTCACTGTGGCATGTCCTTTATATTTTCAGTTTGGAACATATTTTCTAGTCACCTTCAAGTGATTCTCAGAGATAGTTGCACCATCAGTTCAGTTCAGTCACTCAGTCGTGTCCGACTCTTTGCGACCCCATGAATCTCAGCATGCCAGGCCTCCCTGTCCATCACCAACTCCCGGAGTTCACTCAGACTCATGTCCATCGAGTCAGTGATGCCATCCAGCCATCTCATCCTCTGTCATCCCCTTCTTCTCCTGACCCCAATCCCTCCCAGCATCGGAGTCTTTTCCAATGAGTCAACTCTTCGCATGAGGTGGCCAAAAATACTGGAATTTCAGCTTTAGCATCATTCCTTCCAGAGAAATCCCAGGGCTGACCTCCTTCAGAATGGACTGGTTGGATCTCCTTTCAGTCCCGGGGACTCTCAAGAGTCTTTTCCAATACCACAGTTCAAAAGCATCAATTCTTCAGCACTCAGCCTTCTTCACAGTCCAACTCTCACATCCACACATAACCACTGGAAAAACCATAGCCTTGACTAGACAGACCTTAGTCGGCAAAGTAATGTCTCTGCTTTTGAATATGCTATCTAGGTTCGTCATAACTTTTCTTCCAAGGAGTAAGCGTCTNAGATTTCTCAAGAGGCAGGTCAGGTGGTCTGGTATTCCCATCTCTTTCAGAATTTTCCAGTTTATTGTGATCCACAGTCAAAGGTTTTGCATAGTCAATAAAGCCGAAATAGATGTTTTTCTGGAACTCTCTTGCTTTTTCCATGATCCAGTGGATGTTCGCAATTTGATCACTGGTTCTTCTGCCTTTTCTAAAACAGCTTGAACATCTGGAAGTTCACAGTTCACGTATTGCTGAAGCCTGGTTTGGAGAATTTTGAGTATTACTTTACTAGGGTGTGAGATGAGTGTAATTGTGTGGTAGTTTGAGCATTATTTGGCATTGCCTTTCTTTGGGATTGGAATGAAAACTGACCTTTTCCAGTCCTGTGGCCACTGCTGAGTTTTCTACAATTGCTGGCATATTGAGTGTAGCAGTTTCACAACATTATCTTTGAGGATTTGAAATAGCTCAACTGGGATTCCATCACCTCCACTAGCTTTGTTGGTAGTGATGCTTTCTAAGGCCCACTTGCCTTCACATTCCAGGATGTCTGGCTCTAGGTGAGTGATCACACCATCATGGTTATTGGGTCATTAAGATCTTTTTGTATATTTCTTCTGTGTATTCTTGCCACCTCTTCTTAATATCTTCTGCTTCTGTTAGGTCCAGACTATTTTTGTCCTTTATCAAGCCCATCTTTGCATGAAATATTCCCTTAGTATCTCTGATTTTCTTGAAGAGATCTCTAGTTTTTCCCATTCTGTTTTTTTCCCCTGTTTCTTTGCATTGATCGTTGAAGAAGGCTTTCTTATCTCTTCTTGCTATTTTTTGAAACTCTGCATTCAGATGCTTATATCTTTCCTTTTCTCCTTTGCTTTTCACCTCTCTTCTTTTCACAGCTATTTGTAAGGCTTCCCCAGACAGCCATTTTGCTTGTTTGCATTTCTTTTCCATGGGGATGGTCTTGATCCCTGTCTCCTGTACAATGTCACGAACCTCATTCCATAGTTCATCAGGCACTCTATCTATCAGATCTAGGCCCTTAAATCTATTTCTCACTTTCACTGTATAATCATAAGGGATTTTATTTAGGTCATACCTGAACGGTCTAGCTAGGAGCTGCCTAGCCCTGCTGTTGGGATTTCCTGGTGGCTCAGAGGTTAAAGCCTCTGCCTGCAATGCAGGAGACCTGGGTTCGATCCCTGGGTTGTGAAGATCCCCTGGAGAAGGGAATGGCAACCCATTCTAGGATTCTTACCTGGAGAATCCCATGGACGGGGGAGCCTGGTGGGCTACAGTCCATGGGGTCGCAAAGAGTCGGACATGACTGAGCGACTTCACTTCACTTTCACTTTGAATGGTTTAGTGGTTTTCCCTACTTTCTTCAATTTAAGTCTGAATTTGGCAATAAGGAGTTCATGATCTGAGCCACAGTCAGCTCCTGGTCTTGTTTTTGTTGACTGTAGAGAGCTTCTCCATCTTTGGCTGCTAAGAATATAATCAATCTGATTTCGGTGTTGACCATCTGGTGATGTCCATGTGTAGAGTCTTCTCTTGTGTTGTTGGAAGAGGGTGTTTGCTATGACCAGTGCATTTTCTTGGGAAAACTCTATTAGTCTTTGCCCTGCTTCATTCAGCATTCCAAGGCCAAATTTGCCTGTTACTCCAAGTGTTTCTTGACTTTCTACTTTTGCATTCCAGTCCCCTAGAGTGAAAAGGACATCTTTTTTGGGTGTTAGTTCTACAAGGTCTTGTAGGTCTTCATAGAACCGTTCAGCTTCTTCAGCGTTACTGGTTGGGGCATAGACTTGGATTACCATGATGTTGAATGGTTTGCCTTGGAAACAAACAGAGATCATTCTGTTGCTTTTGAGATTGCATCCAAGTACTGCATTTCAGACTCTTGTTGACCATGATGGCTACTCCATTTCTTCTGAGGGATTCCTGCCTGCAGTAGTAGATATAATGGTTATCTGAGTTAAATTCACCCATTCCAGTCCATTTTAGTTTGCTGATTCCTAGAATGTTGACCTTCACTCTTGACATATCTTGTTTGACCACTTCCAATTCACCTTGATTTGTGGACCTGACATTCCAGGTTCCTATGCAATATTGCTCTTTACAGCATGGGACATTGCTTCTATCACCTTTCACATCCACAGCTTGGTATTGTTTTTGCCTTGGCTCCATCCCTTCATTGTTTCTGGAGTTATTTCTCCACTGATCTCCAGTAGCATATTGGGCACCTACTGACCTGGGGAGTTCCTCTTTCAGTATCCTATCATTTTGCCTTTTCATACTGTTCATGAGGTTCTCAAGGCAAGAATACTGAAGTGGTTTGCCATTCCCTTCTCCAGTGGACCACATTCTGTCAGACCTCTCCACCATGACCCGCCCATCTTGTGTTGCCCCTCGAGCATGACTTAGTTTCATGGAGTTAGACAAGGCTGTGATCCTAGTGTGATCAGATTGACTAGTTTTCTGTGAGTATGATTTCAGTATGTCTGCCCTCTGATGCCCTCTTGCAACACCTACCATCTTACTTGGGTTTCTCTTACCTTGGTCATGTGGTATCTCTTCACGACTGCTCCAGCAAAGCACAGCCGCTACTCCTTACCTTGGACGAAGTGCATCTCCTCACCGCCGCCCTTCCTGACATTCAACGTGGGATAGCTCCTCTAGGCCCTCCTGCGCCCATGCAGCCACCGCTCCTTGAACGCAGGGTGGCTCCTCCCAGCCGCCGCCCCTGACTGCGGACCTGGGGTAACGCCTCTTGGCTGCCGCCCTTCGGGCATGGGGTCCTCCCAGCTTCTGCCCCTGACCTTGGTCGTGGGGTAGCTCCTCTCGGCTGCGCTTAGTGCACCGGTCGCAGCTGCCCCTGCTTAGTGTGCCGGTCATAAGTAGTTGGAATTTTGGTGTGTTTATGGGAGGATGTGAGTCCAGGGTCTTCCTACACCACCATCTATCTTTTCCTACCCCTCTTTGTAGCACTTCATAAATGTGAAAGATGCTCACTATCATGAAACTTTGCCTTTCAGAGATAACATTTATTCAATCTCAATATATAATGTGGAACTTGTAGCATAGTAGCATGATATAACTCAGAGTATCCTAAGGGAAGTAGTTGTAATTCACTTGTTTTTCTCTTTTGTATGGAAAAGAGCAGAAGGAGCTTTAACGTTAATTTTGTGCAGTATGCATCGTAATGTCTTATCTTGAATATATGCAGCTCTGTGAGTTTTGCTTAATTCTCAATTTCCATGACTCTAAACATAATGATAAATACTCAGATTACTGTAATTCAACAGTTGGTTTAAACAGTGGCTAATAATATAGCATCTGTCTAAATTTTACATAGACCAATTGCATATGTTATATGCAAGGCTAGTGTTCATTTATCAGTGATAGGAAGATAAAAAGTTCAAGAATTGAGCAGTGGGGCTGAAGAGCTAAGTTAGTTACAGGTAGAAGGCCACTTTATGTGCAGCGGAGAACATGTCATTGTCATGAGCCCTGAAGTGTCAAGACAGCCCATCATATGGTCTGTGTAGGGATCGCAGGCCCATGTAGGGGATTCAGTGTGTCGGCATTTCTTGTTTGGTTGGTTGCTTGCTTTGAATTTAAAAATCCAGACCGACATAGATTATGAAGCAACAAATTGATCAATGATTACATATAAAGCAAGATTCAGCATGCAGAAGGCTGAGCCAGGCCACAAACTGAATCTATTGATAGGCACACCTTGCAGTTTAGAAGACAAGCTTCCTACCCAAGCAAAGGGCAGGGAAGTATGTTACTGGCATAAAAACTGATAAATAAATGGAACAGCATCGAGAGCCTGGACTTAAGCCCACATAGATAGGGTCAAATAATTTATAGCAAAGGAGCCAAAATTATATAATGGAGACAGGACATTCTCTTTTAATAAGTGGTATTGAGAAAACTAGACAGCCATATTCAAAAAGAAATTAATTTCTATCTTACACCATACACAAAAATCATCTCAGAATAAAGACTTTAATGTAAGACATGAACCCTTAGGACTTCTAGAATAAAACATAGTATAAGCTCCTTGACACTGGTTGTAGCAATACTTTTTTTGGTTTGATACCAAAAGCCAAGACAACAAAAGCAAAAAATAAACCAGAAATAGAAATTAGAAACCAATTAGAAAACTTCTTCACAGAAAAGAAACTGTCAACAAAATGAAAAATCAACTTCTGCAATAGGAAAAATGTTTTCAAATCCAATAATTTTTATAATAGTAAGTTTGTACATGTAAGAAAGATGTGTAAAGAATTTACAAACATCTTTTGAAGAACATGTTTATTTTTATTGACACCAGTAGACATATAGGTATATATAGATGTCTCTGGGTATAATATGCATGCATTCTGTGTATTCTTATCTTAAATGTGATACATTTATTGATTCATTTGACCCTTGTATTTCAAAGATAAAAACACAAGCTAAGTTTTTAAGTAAACTATTCAATTTCCTGAAGAAACAACTTGCCATCTGATGATCACTGATTTTTTTTTCCCCGTCTTTTGTGACATGAACTTAATGTTATTCTTGAGAATCTAATCCCAACAACTGCCTTGCTCTCCTTGCCTTTCCCATATCATTTGTAAGTGAAACTGGTTGTCAAAGTGTCAAAGCTGGACTATGTTTCTGATGTTGAGCTTGCCCACTTCTCAACTGCTGCTTTCGATAAAAGATGTAATCATCTGGGAAATATAAATGCAGTTTATGGAGAAAGCTGAGTCTTTCTCAGAATGAGTGTTTAATGGGTCAAGTTCTGTCATCAGAAACTCACAGACAATTCACACTGGAATACATGTGTAAGAGTGTGGGAATATGCAAATGGACTTTACCCTTTGTGTTTAACTTGGCAGTCTTTGTCCTTACTGCTTGTTGCATCATTTTATAACAATAACATCTTCTTCCAAGATTCCCATGACTATATTTTTAATAGAAAAACCTGGTTTTTATAAAATTTGAGAAAAGGAGTTTAGTTAGGGAGGCTGTGTTACAACCCTTTGCCCATTTTCAAACCAAGCAATAAATTTAAAAAGCCTTATGTCTAATGTAAACCTGAAATGAAGAGGTGCTGAAAAGTGTTGAAATTAATTTTCCAGTGCAATGGGAAAAAATCAAGTTCTGTAATATCAGCTTCTGCATTTTATCTTTTAGCTCTCCCAAATTTCTTTCTTTTTTTTTTCTTTTTCTTTCTCTTTCTCTCCAACTCTCTTTTTCTCTTTCATGACAAAAGATATGCTTTAATTTACTGTCCACTAAGCTCATTATTTCCAGTTCCCTTCTGAGCTTTGTTACTAACCATGCTCATGGTATCCAGATAAAGAAAAGTCCTGTAAGAGAGAATGAGGATCTGTTATATTCTACGTGAGTGAGACTTGAAGACACTATGCTAAGTGAAATGAGCTAGACATAAAAAGGCAAATATGATTCCGCTTACAGGAGATACCTAGAATAGCCCAATTCCATCTTACATTTACAGAGGCAGAAGGTAGGGTAGCAGTTATCTGGAGCTCAGGGGTGAGTAGAGTGGGGAGTTTTTTTTTTTTTTGTGGATGCAGAATTTCAGTTTGGGATGATGAAAACCTTTTGGAGATGAATAGTGGTGATAGTTACGAAACAATGTGAATGTAGTTGAAGCCACTGAACTGCATGTCTCTAAAGGGTTAAAAGGGTGTTATGCATATTATATTATATTGAAGAGACAGAGAGATAGAATAAAAGCATAAGACAAATGAATACATTCTCCAAGACCATATTTGAATTCTCTAATTTTGGAGAAAGAAAATTTTAGTTTTTCAATTTATCTGTTTTTGACAATTAAAACTTAATAGCTTAAATTGAACACGCAGTTAATACAGTATATTATGAAATCTAATGTAACAACAATAAAACTCAACAAAGCCTAACTCTGACTTTTCTTAAGACTTGACCCTCTAAAAAATGTGCTCCTAACAAGGTAGATTAGTAAGAATAAAATAAAGGTTACTAGGATCCATGTTTTTTCAACTTTCAACTATTGTGTTTATAGTGGAGTTTTAATGGGAAAATATTCATCATGAATCCAGAGAATATACAGAAAATAGTTTCCACATGGCTGGTGGAAACTGAAAGTGCAGAGGGGTGTTTGAAGAGCTTCTCTAGAACGCCACGAGTGAAATCATTTTACATGCTCTGTGAGAGGAAGATGTATGCTGTCTCTGCCACAGTGCTGAGCAAGGTGACCTGCTTCAGAGAGAGCACCTGTGGGGTAGACCCCGGGAGAGTGGTCCCAGACACTTGTGGCTCACCAGTGATGGGGTCAGCCCAGGTTAAGGAGGCATCTGCGTGTGCTTGAATTGGTCAGTTGTGTCTGACTCTTTTTGACCCCATGGACTGTAGCCCACCAGGCTCCACTGTCAATGGAATTTTCCAGGCAAGAGTATGAGAGTGGGTTGCCATTTCCCACACCACGAGATCTTCTCAGTCCATGGATTGAACCCAGGTCACCCGTGTCTCCTGCATTGTCAAGCATGGATTCTTTACCACTGTGCCATCTAGGGTGGGCTCAAAGCAGAACATGTCATTAGTGATCATGAACACAGACCAGTTTCCCCGGCGAAGGCTTAAACTACATTAGACTCATGACATTTGCACTATTCTGAAAAGAATGGAAAGGATATCAAGAGTAACTAAATTCAATTTCCTGTAAGCCCTGGGTAAATTTTTCAAAGTAGATTAAATTTAACTTAGAAAAATCAAAGATTTGCTATTTTTTTGTGCTGCATGATAGGGTAAATTTTAGGACCATTGAATGAGTTTACTTTTCCTGAAAAAAAAAATCTGCTACTAAATTTATGCTATATCTTAATACCAATGGGGATGTAACTATACTTTGAGGAATAGGTTTGCTTTATTCAGAAATGGAAGCCATGAAACTTAAAAAGTATCATTTTAACTTAGTTGCCTATGAAGTCAAATGCGTTTGGTGCCAAGGTGCAGCAACTTCTATTAAGAGTTCTCATTTTGTTATTATTTTCATGTTCTATGAATTGTGTCCTTACCTGGCTTTATTGCTCTTCTTTGCTATTATTTCATCTTCTATTTACCTCTATTTATTTTTACAAAAATATTAAGATAAATAAAAGATAAATAAGCAATCATAAAACAGTTTGATGCTAATTTCAAGACAATATTTCTATTGATATAAGCTTCTGACAAGAAAGAATTTCTGAACATATTTCTCTGATATTCTACTATCATTTTTTGTCAACAATTTTATTCTTTTTTACTTTTCAGTCATTAATATCAGATCATAAGTTTTGTGGGGGTTTTGAACTATTTACCTTAAGGAGGATTATGCTCTATCTAAAAATTTAGTGATAACAAAAGAGAAGATTGACTCAGATTCAAATCTGGGCTTTACCATTTTTGAGCTGCATGACTCTAGGTTGCTTAATATTTCCAAGTCCTAATTTGGAATTTTTCAACTTATGTAACACTTGTCCCTTAGGTTCCATAAGTTCAGATCGTAGTGAAACAGCTAATGTCTTTATGATATCAAGTATCTCTTATTTTTATTGTAATTCTATATATTATTGCTTCTTATTGCTATCAATGTTAACAGAAAAATAATATAAATGCATCCTGAACTATCTGGATTAACACTCTGAAGTATTGGTTTACTGCCCAGATTCATTTTCTCTGTGTTTAATTAGTATTATTTTAATTATCAGTAATTTTGTAGATTTACCTTTTTGAAAAATTTTTCTTTGTAATAATTGAATGGTAACTGGGAAAATGATATTACATAAGAAAAGTTTTTCAGCCCT
>SJYQ01001793.1:78269-89619 GCA_006410935.1 Redunca redunca
TCTCTTCAAGAAAATGAGAGATACCAAGGGGACATTTCATGCAAAGATGGGCTCAATAAAGGACAGAAATGGTATGGACCTAACAGAAGCAGAAGATATTAAGAAGAGGTAGCAAGAATACACAGAACTGTACAAAAAAAAATCTTAATAACTCAGATAACCATGATGGTGTGATCACTCACCTAGAGCCAGACATCCTGCAGTGGGGGTGTCAAGTGGGTCTTAGGAAGCATCACTACAAACAAAGCTAGTGGAGGTGATGGAATTTCAGTTGAGCTATTTCAAATCCTAATGATGTTATGAAAGTGCTGCACTCAATATGCCAACAAATTTGGAAAACTCAGCAGTGGCCATAGGACTGGAAAAGGTCAGTTTTCATTCCAATCCCAATGAAAGGCAATGCCAAAGAAAAGTTCAAACTACCACACAATTGCACCCATCTCACAAGCTAGGAAAGTAAGGCTCAAAATTCTCCAAGCCAGGCTTCAACAGTATGTGAACCGTGAACTTCCAGATGTCCAAGCTGAATTTAGAAAAGACAGAGGACTCAGAGATCAAATTGCCAACATCCATTGGAGCATCGAAAAAGCCAGAGAATACCAGCAAAACATCTGCTTTATTGATTATGCCAAAGCCTTTGACTATGTAGTTCACAACCTGTGGAAAATTCTTCAAGAGATGGGAATACCAGACCACCTTAACTGCCTCCTGAGAAATCTGTATGCAGGTCAAGAAGCAACAGTGAGAACTGGACATGGAACAGACTGGTTCCAGATTGGGAAAGGAGTACATCAAGGCTGCATACTGTCACCCTGCTTATTTAACTTATATGCAGAGTACATCATGAGAAATTCTGGGCTGGATGAAACACAAGCCGGGGTCATGATTGCCGGGAGAAATATCAATAACCTCAGATACGCAGATGATGCCAACTTTATGGCAAAAAGCGAAGAACTAAAGAGCTTCTTGATGAAAGTGAAAGAGGAGAGTGAATAAGTTGGCTCAAAACTCAGCATTCAAAAAACAAAGATCACGACAACCACTCCCATTACTTCATGGCAAATAGATGGGGAAACAATGGAAATAGTGAAAGACTTTATTTTCTTGGGCTCCAAAATCACTTCAGATGGTGACTGCAGCCATGAAATTAAAAGATGCTTGCTCCTTGTAAGAAAAGTTATGACCAACCTAGACAGCATATTAAAAAGTAGAGATGTTACTTTGCCAACAAAGGTCCATCTGGTCAAAGCTATGGTTTTTCCAGTAGTCATGTATGGATGTACGAGTTGGAGTATAAAAAAAGTTGAGTGCTGAAGAATTGTTGCTTTTGAACTGTGGTGTTGGACAAGACTCTTGAGAGGCCCTTGGACAGCAAGGAGATCTAACCAGACATCCTAAAGGAAGTCAGTCCTGAATACTCGTTTGGAAGGACTGATGCTGAAGCTGAATTTCCAATACTTTGGCCACCTGATGTGAAGAACTGATTCAGAAAAGACCTTGATGCTGGGAAAGATTGAAGACAGGAGAAGGGGACAACAGAGGATGAGATGTTTGGATGGCAGCACTCACTAGATGGACATGAGTTTGAGTAAGCTCTAGGAGCTGATGACAGACAGGGAGGCCTGGCGTACTGCAGTCTATGGAGTTGCAAAGAGTCGGACACAACTGACTGGCTGACCTGACTGAAGATGAGTTAGCCCATTTGGACTGCTATCAGAAAGTGCTCTAGACTGGTTTGCTTATAAACAATAAAAACGTATTCCTCACAGTTCTGGAGGCTGGAAAGTCCCAGATTAATACAGCAGTAATTGTCATATCTGGTGAGGCCCCGCTTCCTGATTCACAGTCCGCAGCTTCCTGTGTCCTCACAGGATAGAAGGGACGGGAAGCTCTGTAGAAGTAAAGAACACCAGTCCCATTTATGAGGGCTCCACGTTCGTGACTGAAGCACCTCCCAAAGGGCACACCTTATGTATTAAGATTTCAGCCTATGAATTTTGGAAGATATAGACATTTAAACCATTGTATAAGCAAATACAAATTTTACCTACTGTATTTTAAAAATATATTTCATTAAATCAAACTTGCACATGATTCTAAAATATCCTATTTAAAAATTTATGCCTCTTCTTTATTTATCATCACCATTTTGGCTGATGCATTTTCTTTAATGCTATGTGTCCTTCTGATTCCTATAACGTCTAGAAAAGTGCCTACAAGAAAATCATGTGACATATCTCATTGCTTTATTCCCTGGTGCCTCAGCTGGTAAGGAATCTGCCCTCAAAATGGGAGATGTGGGTTTGATTCCCAGGTATGGAAGATCCCCTGGAGAAGGGAAGAGCAACCCACTCCAGTATTCTTGCCTAAAGAATTCCATTAACAGAGTAGCAGTCTGCAGTCTATGATGTTGCAAAGAGTCAGAAACTACTGAGTGACTAACAGTTTCACTTTTTCTTTTTCATGTTCAAACATTATTTCTGATAATATGTGCTTTATCCTAGGAATTTATCTATACAATATCAGAGAAATGAATTTAAGCAGAAATAATAAAGATGAAGCAGTTTATTCAAATATCAGTTGAAACATAAAAATCTCAGTTGCTTTCCCTTCCCTAGTTGGAGTAAGAGAATTGATAAATACAGAGTGGGTTTTGAAAATGACTATACGTGACTTGCCTAATAGAACACTTTTAAAATTCCATTTTGATGATTCCAAATGTCTTCAAATATAAAATAGTTTCAAATTCTCTCAAAATCTACAACCTAAACAAACTTTTAATTTGACCTAAAATTGTGTAGTAAGTTTTGACGCTTAGAACATTCATAAGCAGTGAAAATATTTGTGGCTCACTACTTTAAAATATTTAGCATTTTTATAATTTATGAATCCTCCAAAAAACATTTACAAAGTGTTTAATGCATGCCAAGCGTTGAACCAAGCATGAGACACTAAAATATAATTCAAGTATAGACAGTTTCTATTGGGGCTAATCTAGGCTTGGAGAAAAAGGTATAAGTAAATTCTGCAATTATGTAATAAGTACAAACATGAGTACATACTAAGTATGATGGTGTTATCCAGAAAAGAGTGATCAAAATCTGAAATTTTATAGAGAAGTTTTCAGATATTAAGAGAGATTTCAGTCCATAAAAAGAAGGACATTTTTCTGAGCAGATCCAAGAAAGAAAGTCTTTCCAGAAAAAGATGATGAAGGGCATTGCAGACACATGGAAAGGGCAAAGCACAATAGTTCAGAATGCATACAAGTTCAGAATGTATAATTACTGAGGCATTCCTAGACTCGAGGGTACTTGTGAGGAAGCGTTAGAAAATGATGTGGCAAATGGTGAGATCAAGGCTAGCGTTATGTGGGCGCTACTTGTGCAACAGTGACAGGCCCCGTGCTTAGAAAATCCTGAGTTACGTTAAATGCTTGTCTCATTATCTTGAAATTCATAATCATTTGTGAACAAGTGACCCAGTATTTTAATTTTTCACTGCTGCTGCTGCTAAGTCACTTCAGTCGTGTCCGACTCTGTGCGATCCCATAGACGGCAATCCGCCAGGCTCCCCCGTCCCTGGGATTCTGGAGTGGGTTGCCGTTTCCTTCTCCAATGCATGAAAGTGAAAAGTGAAAGTGAAGTTGCTCAGTCGTGTCTGACGCTCACCGACCCTATGGACTGCAGCCTTCCAGGCTCCTCCGTCCAGGGGTTTTCCAGGCAAGAGTACTGGGGTGGGGTGCCATTGCCTTCTCCTAGACACAAAATTACGTAGCTGGTTCTGAGTGATTTCTTTACTATAATTAAGTGTATATACACCATGCTAAAGGCTTGAGTTTTATCATATGAAGCCTATCGGTCATTACATAAATATCATGTTCATATTTTAGGGGAAATCACACTAGTGGAGAAATTAGAAGCAAAAACACAGTAAGAGAACGACAGCAATAGTCCAAGTGAGATATGAGAGCTTGAATCAATCAACGCATGTTGGATTAGGGAATAAAAATTCAGAGATAGTGAAAAGAAAAAAATTCAAAGGACTTGGGTAATTATGGGCAGAAAAGGACACAAGTGTCTACCAAGTTGCTTTCACATGTTTTAACCATTTAACAACCTATGATGGAAAAGTCTGATTAGTTCTTGTATCCTTATGATGCAGTCTTTAAGGATGCAAGCACTAAATCTTATCTCTGCCCTACAGTCTACCCAAAAACAATTCTGATAAAGGGTACTCTATACTTCGGATCTGTGAAAACCAGATCTATTCTGAGTCTTGTAGGAACTCAAACTTGTTCCAGCTGCAGATTTTAGTTAGTTTCAAAGGCTAAAACAGAATTAGAGAGAAAGAGAAGAAGTTATATATAGAGAGATATTTATGAATGACACACATGTGTGTGTATGTATACGTAGAGAGGTAGATGATAAGTAGGTAGGTAGAATAGATATGTTTCTAGGTATTTTGTTTTTATATTTTTTGTTAAAGTGAAAAATCTTCTATCAAAGTCAAATAAATACATCCACTTGTTTTGTAACCCACTCCCTATAACTTATGCAATTACTGCCTTAACTTGGTTATTCTCTCTTCTTCAATATCAGAGTCTTCTATCATGCAAGGTAATCTTCAGCATATAAACTTGCAGTATTCTAAATCTTCCCAATGACAGCCATAATAACATTCTTCAAATCACTTATTGGCAGTTATTAGCTGTCAGTTAACTTCATTGTTAAAGACAGACTTTCTGTGGGGCCCTAATTGGGAAACCTTAAAATAGAAACCTTTGCGGTCAGAAACGGAAACAAAGATGGCGGCTGGCGGAAGCGATGGGGGCGTGGTCTATGTTGTCAAAACTTCTGATTGGCTCTCTTGGTTTCCGTGCACGTGGACAGCGCCTGATCACTATAGACTCCTGTTATAATGATAGCACATGACGATTTGACCTTTAACGTGATTGGTGCAACTCCCCCCCTGCTTGCCTTTATAAGCAGGGAGCTTGCAGCAATAAAGCGGAACCGCACTAGACGGAACCCCTGTGGCGTCTTATTGTCTCTCGCTCACCGAGGGGCTGGGTTGGCGGACAGCAAGCTCACTTTTCCTCGGGACCCCTCGGCTCTCTGCTGAGGGAAGTTCCACTGCCTCTCTCTCTTTCTGCTGAGCGCCCCCCACAACTTTCTTCTTTAACACTGTCTCCATTCTCCTAACTCACATTTCCTCGTTTATATTATGAAATATTGAAGTTCATGAATACAGGTAAAATAATGATATAGGGGACATTCATATGATTTCTATTCCTATTTAACAAGTAATAAAAGAATAGAAGCCCTTTTTCCAATAGAATCAGAGTCAGTAATTAATCGACTAATGGGAAAATTTGATCATACTGAAGAATGGTGGAAAATTATGTATATTGAACCCTTTCCATAGCCTTGAAGGACTTTGCTGGTGGCTCAGATGGTAAAGCATCTGCCTATAGTGCGGGAGACCCGGATTCAATCTGTGGGTCAGGAGAATCTCCTGGAGAAGGGAATGGCAACCCACTCCAGTATTCTTGGACTCCCCTGGTGGCTCAGACGGTAAAGTGTCTGCCTACAATGCGGGAGACCTGGGTTCAATCCCTGGGTCGGCAAGATCTCCTGGAGAAGGAAATGGCAACCCACTCCAGTACTCTTGCCTGGAAAATTCCATGGACGGAGGAGCCTGGTAGGCTATAGTCCATGGGGTCGCAAAAAGTCGGACACGACTGAGCAACTTCAATGTCATCTCATGTCATGTATATATATAATTTGTATATGTATATGTACATCAAACACTACAACATTAAAACATAAATTAATTCATTTATTAAACAGTTATCAGTTAAAGTTCTTGCAGTAATAATATATTTTTAACACAAGTGAGAACTTAGGAGTCTTTAAACAGATAAACTCAATTCTCTCAAAAACCACATAAAGCAGGTTCTATTATTATTCCTTATTGTACAGATAAGGAAATGAACACACATGGAGGTTAGTATTCTAGTAAATGTTAATAAAGGTTCTTTTGTGTTTGTCAATTTGTTTTTGATGAGTATCATAAGGAACAGTCCAAATCATTAGCAAACTAACAAGCCTATAGCAAACTAACAATAGATACTTTGTTAAGCCCCTAAATGAAATTAGAACAAATTTTCTGGCTGTGTCAAATGATCTCATTATTGTTAATGATTTCATGATTGCAGAAAAGAAATGTCTTTCGTGGCTCCTAGAAGAATTCCACAGTCCTCTGCCACTATCCTCAAAGTGTGGCCTTCTGTTTGGCCTGACAATACCATAAGCTGTAGAGGATTTGACTAGCGTTCTACAGCTTTTCTTTTAATTTATTTTATGATGTGCTGCTTCATCCCTTCTCTTTATGAATAATGTAGCCTTGGATATAGTTCTTTTAAATCTTTCATGCTTAAAAAAACCTTGAAAATATATCAGATCATGTACAAACTGCTCTCTGAAAGTGCTTTTCAAGCTCTTCTCTTATGAATGAAATGAAATACAGGAGTTGATTCATGTTGACATAAATGGAGAATATTGACAGTATAAAGTGGTTTGAATCACCATGAAATTATAGAATTATAAGATAATAAAACTATAAAGGCCTTGAGAAATCTTCTGTTCAATCTGCCTGTCTTTAGACAGGTTAATGTCTAAAATACTTTTTGATAATATTTTTTTTACTCTTTCTGAATATTGCCAAGCAGAAAAACTCCAAAACCCACCAGAGAACCTCATTAACTGATTGTGATTAGGAAAGGGAAAAACAAAAAGCAGAACTTTTATATATAGGAAAAATGTCTCCTAATTTCTGCTAAATGACTGTTTATTTTTTCCCCCTTTGACTAAAGGAACACAAGTTTTCATACTTCTTAAGATCTCACTATTATTTTTTTTTATTATTTTATTACTTGTCACTATCTCTTTCTAGTTTTTTCAAATAGAATAGCCAAAATTGAAATTTTTACTATTCAATTCTTGTAGAGTGATGTCACACAGTAATATTGCTCAGTCAGTGTGCATTATGGTGATTTTGAATAAAAATTAAGCAAGTTTTGCTACTTTATATATTCCTTCCAATTTTTGTCTAATCTTAGCGTTCCCACTATATTAACCATTAGAGCTGAAATGCTCTCAGGATAACCAGACTTCAGTGGTGATAAAAAGTTATTTTGATCAAAACCAAAGGTTATTTGTCTAGTTACCGTCACATCCTATGTATTTTTTACTGCCTTTAAGATGCTCACCTATGGCTTTATTGGAGTATAACATTGAAATGGTTAGAATTTGCACTTGGAGAATGACATAAAAAATGTGTTACTAACAGTGACACTCTCAATTAACATTCTAAGTCTTGTCACATAAGTTTAATAACATTCTTGCTTCTGCTTTATGTTTTTTTTTTCTTTTTTCTTTTTTGGTTTGTTTTTTTCCTTCTCTCACAAATTGACTTTAGCAAGTTCCTGTTGAATATTTCCAAAAAGTGATTACACAGCTACCTCAAAGTCAATAAATTCAAAACTAAGCTCACAATTTTCTTCCGAAAATTATCTCTTCATCATGTGTTTTGCTGCTTAGCTGATGGCATCATCAGTCTTAGAAGTTATGCTTATTTTCCTTTTGGTTCCCAAGGTAAAAATCCTGGGAAAAAAAACACCATGTCAAATTTCATCAAGTGTACCTAGGGTCAGTTAGTACAGTCAAGACATGGGCTATAAAAACATGACAGCTGCCATAAACTTGAAACAGGCAGTGGGATAGTAAATGATATTCCCAGAAGTTGGGAGTGGAATCAGGATGATAAATTAATTAATGTTGTCTGCTGCTGAAGTCCCGATTGATTAATTTCACCAAGGTAGGAAAAAGAGTGAGTTTAAAGGAAAGATGCTAAATGTAGTTTGGGATAAGTTGAACTTTCAGTTTCTGTGAAAACACAGATGGACATGTCTAAGAAGACACTAGATATTTAGAATTCAAACATTAAAGATTAGGATTTGGGTGTTGAAAAGAGTGAAAACCTTTTAAGTTATGTAAGTTAGATAGTTCCAGAAGTTTATAAAAGCCCAGTGGGAGATACAGTCAGGACTCAGAAACATATAGAATCCAAACACAAATGCCATAAGAATTCTTAGCATCCATATTCCATCTCTTATTTGTATGAAAGTCATTCTGTGGAAGTTTTCTTTCAGTTCAGTTCAGTTCTGTTGCTCAGTCATGTCTGACTCTTTGCAACCCCATGGACTGCAGCACGCCAGGCCTCCTGTCCATCACCAGTTCCCAGAGTTTACTCAAGCTCATGTCCATTGATTGAGTCAGTGATGCCATCCAGCCATCTCATCCTCTGTCGTCCCCCTCTCCTCCTGCACTCAATCTTTCCCAGCATCAGGGGCATTTCAAATGAATCAGTTTGTCTTGCTAACAAAAGTCTGTCCAGTCAAAGCTATGGTTTATCCAGTAGTCAAGTATGGATGTGAGAGTTGGACTATAAAGAAAGCTGAGAGCTGAAGAATTGATGTTTTTGAACTGTGGTGTTGGAGAAGACTCTTGAGAGTCCTTTGGACTGCAAGGAGATCCAACCAGTCCATCCTAAAGGAAATCAGTCCTGAATATTCATTGGAAAGACTGATGCTGAAGCTGAAACTCCAATACTTTGGCCACGTGATGTGAAGAACTGACTCACTTGAAAAGTTTTCTTTGACAGATTGTATTTTTCAAAGATCTACTTCCATAATGAAGTAGATCCCAACTTACAAGGTTTTTTTTTTTTTTTTTTTTACTATAAAGTTGATACCTGTTCATCAAAAAGTATATATTCCCTCATTTTGAACATAGCTGACTTTTGCAACTGTTTTGAACAGTGGAATGAAATAAAAATGAGACTGTATTATATATAGAGGGTCAGTTCAGTTCAGTTCAGTTGCTCAGTCGTGTCTGACTCTTTGCAACCCCATGAATCGCAGCACGCCAGGCCTCCCTATCCATCACCAACTTCCAGAGTTCACTCAGACTCATGTCCATGGAGTCAGTGATGCCATCCAGCCATCTCATCCTGGGTTGTCCCCTTCTCCTCCTGCCCCCAATCCCTCCCAGCATCAGAGTCTTTTCCAATGAGTCAACTCTTTGCATGAGGTGGCCAAAGTATTGGAGTTTCAGCTTTAGCATCATTCCTTCCAAAGAAATCCCAGGGCTGATCTCCTTCAGAATGGACTGGTTGGATCTCCTTGCAGTCCAAGAGACTCTCAAGAGTCTTCTCCAACACCACAGTTCAAACGCATCAATTCTTCGGTGCTCAGCCTTCTTCACAGTCCAACTCTCACATCCATACATGACCACAGGAAAAACCATAGCCTTGACTAGACGGAGCTTAGTTGGCAAAGTAATGTCTCTGCTTTTGAATATGCTATCTAGGTTGGTCATAACTTCTCTTCCAAGGAGTAAGCATCTTAATTTCATGGCTGGTAGGTCACAGTTAAGAGAGCTCCATGTGAAACATTCCTGCTCTCTTTCAAAACACGTACCTAGGGAATTTGGAGCCACATGAGTATGGTTTCTGTATTGCTGATCCTGTTAATGATGCCAACTGTCTTGCTGTTCACTGAACCCAGGGTGGGAAATGCTAGAGATAAGAGGCTGAAAGAAGACAGGAGGAGCAGTAGGAACCGCAGACACGTTTACTCTCTCCTGGCTGACACAGCAGCCGTAGCAGCAGCCGCAACACAACCAGAACATGCCCTCATCTAACATAGCCATGCTGCTGCTCCAGTGTTGCTCCAGTGCGGCGGCAGCCAGGGCTTTCACAGTGAAGCTCATCCAGGGGAACCTCACAGAGCAGCAGGTGAGCACATGGGAACCTCGTGATGTGCATGCGCAGTGCCGGACGTGATCTCAGCTGTGACATAGCATTATCACAAAATGTGGAGCCAGGGAGAGAAGCCAAGGGATGAGAGCGTCTGACCGGGCCATCTTGGCTAATTTGCTCCTTCCCTACAGCTACCCTGAGGCCACAGTACTTGAGACATCTACATTTTGGAGAGAAATACAGGGAAACTCAGCTGTTCCAATATTCTCAGACCAAGTTTGAGACGCAGGACAAATCTTTATGATGAGCCCAGGAATGGCCGCCATCATACGTCAACTCATTAGAGACCCTGAGACATTCTTATTTATTTACTCTCTTGCAGGTAGAGTGTGTTTTTGACATCACCAAAATTTCTGCTTCCTCTGGTTTCCCACTGCCCTCTAGCTTCATATCTATTGAGCACTGGGTGGTCTTCATTCTTCTCTGACTGGGGCAAGTATAGTGGTTTGTGAGAATGCCTTAAAAGCTGAACAATACCAAGTTCCCCTCGGACAGGTATGGGGATTTTCTGGAAATGCAGTTTGAAAACTGACTTGCCCATTGAATTCATTTTGTTTGGGGGAATTCCACTGGATAATATGTAAAGTCAGAAATCTTGTGCTGATATATAAATTTGGATTTTGTTTCTCTTCTGATTTTAAGTAGATATACAAGAAGGTATGATATTATAGATGTGAGTTCTATCTATAATTTCCCAGTTTGAATGTGACTTGTTTTATTTTATCTTTGAGTATTAGAAAATAAGATACGTAGATGTGAAATAAAGCTTATTTTTTTTATAGAAAGCTGCTCCTGAGTAATAGGAATAAGGTGCAAAGTGGAGATGCTAGATCGGCATATGTAGGACAGAAGACATTCTCAATTTCTCTGACTCTTCCAAGGTAATGAACACATTTAAAGTTCTAATACAACATTTCTTGCTGGGCAAATCACTTTTCCCAGCACAAAAACAAAACAAATAGACAAAAAAAAAAGATGTTTTTTCTTTTAAACTTCAACAGTCATTCATCCTCAGTTATAGACATAAAATAGCTTCACAAAAAAGGTATATGCTCTCTTAGCCTGGTATTCTCCATCTATTTCAGATGAATTAACCATATTCTTTGATATTGTATTATAGCAGTTTTTTTAAAAGCCACATAAAGTAGTTACTGTCATAGAGTTTCAACTTCCATGAGTATGATAAATATCAAAAGATTTCCCTTTTACCAACTGCTTGCTGCTGCTGTTGCTGCTGCTAAGTCACTTCAGTCGTGTCTGACTCTGTGCAACCCCATAGACGGCAGCCCACCAGGCTCCTCCCTGTCCCTGAGATTCTCCAGGCAAGAACACTGGAGTGGGTTGCCATTTCCTTCTCCAATGCATGAAAATGAAAAAGTGAAAGTGAAGTCGCTCAGTTATGTCCAACTCTTCGCGACCCCATGGACTGCAGCCCACCAGGCTCTTCCGTCCATGGGATTTTCCA
>SJYQ01001793.1:99735-121212 GCA_006410935.1 Redunca redunca
ATATATTAAAAATGGTTGAGCACATCACATAATGCTTCAAAATAGTGATGAGTGGAAGCTTGCAAATGTATAAAATAACAGGGCAGATAATCTATTCAACAATGCCAAAAAATATCGAGAAATAAATAATGTGTCTCTGCAAACAAAGGTGTGTGTGTATAATAGAGCTAAGCATATAACATTAAAGAGGGAGGCCAGGGAGTTTGGAGGGAAAAACACAAAAATAAACATGGGAAACAGAAGTGAAAAAATGGTAGAAGAATGCAGGTGTGAATAATTAGCAGATGATTAATCGATGTTACTTTATATTAGCAGATGATTTTATAATTTACTAAGTGACCGAATGGTTACCAAGATGTGAGATTCGTTGATGTTATGTCTCAGTGGGAAAGGAGATAGTCAGAAGGGAGCCAACTGTTTATTATGTAAGGATGAAAGGATTTCCAACTCTCAGCCATTTGTGAGGTCTCTATTTTTAAGCCTTTCTCTTCTGTTTTTAAAGTCTTTGGGTTGATGTTATTCTTCCATTTGGGTTTCTTAAATAAAACAACCACAAAGAATAAATCTTAAAAATAAGAGACTTATTTTAGGGTGATGAGAAAAAATATTGTCTCAGCAAGTATACAATGTATTCGTGTAATCAAGGTATTATTCTTACCCCTAAATATCTATTTTTCTATTTTTGAATGATTACTAAGGTCTATATTTGTCTCACATTTCATGTGATGGACAGTCATTGAGGATGGGAGGCTGTGTCTTTGTTCGCTGAAGAACTGGATCTCAATTCTCATCATGGTTGGTTCAGAAACTACTTTTAAGAAGTCTATGCTTCAGCAACACTTTTTTGAGCAGAACTGGGCTTGCCATTATTTCATGAAATGATTTGATCATGTCATCTGGTTGTTCTGCTAATCACTAACAAGCAAGGAGTGGGAAGTGGAGTCATCTTTTGGCTGGATGGCAGATATCAGAGAATACCAAAAATTGTTGGCTGTCTGGTTTTAAATTGGTCGTCCTAGGAATCTTCTAGTGAATAGAGGCATGTATGAAAACAACTGCTGGTACTGTATCTTTGCTTTTCTCGCTCAGTCATGTCCGACTCTTTGCGACCCATGGACTATAGCTCACCAAGCTCCTCCATCCATAGGATTCTCCAGGCAAGAATACTGGAGTGGGTTGTCATTTCCTTCTCCAGGGGCTCTTCCCGACCCAGGGATCGAACCCAGGTCTCCCACATTGCAAGCCGATGCTTTAACCTCTGCACCACCAGGGAAGCCCCTTCTCTTTGATAGGTAACATAAAATAAACCTTTGGTTTGAGACATCAGCAGACTTGCTACTAAAATTGTCTACATATTAAGGAAGGGTAAGAACCTAGTGCTGGCTACCCAGTGGTGGCAGTGGTAGAGAACCTGCCTGCCCAATGCAGGTTAGACGTAAGAGACACAGGTTCAATACCGTTAGGAAGATCCCCTGAGGGAAGGCACTGCGGCCCACTCCAGTGTTCTTGCCTGGAGAGTCCCACGGATAGAAGGACCTGGCGGGCTGCAGTCTGTAGGGTCACACAGAGTTAGACGTGACTGAAGTGGTTTTGCACACATGCACGCAAGGACCTAGGGCAGCTAATGGATCTCTAGGAGAAAGTTAGGGGAGAAGCAGGGCGGCAGACGGAGGCGGAAGTGAGGAAATTTCTTGTCCCTGTTATGAACGGTGTGAAGAAGGCAGTGCTGAACTGAGAAAAAAAACTCTTCTGTAACTTATGTAGACCACCAAAAAGTTAGTAGATTCTCTAATCCTCGATTTCTTCCATTGTACTGTATAAATAATAATGTATCTGAGTTCATATACTTGTTGTGGGAGAACATGAATAGATAATGTGAAAAATTTAGAACAGTGCCTGACACTTACTTATTACTTAATAAATGTTTATTACTATTTTTCTCTTCTCATATATTTAATTTATCATATATTCACTACATATAATGGCATGCTCTATGAACACGACAAATATTAATACCTTTGTCTCAAGATAGGTTTCCCAGAAAATAGATGTGGTTGAAATTTTATATACAAGAAGATTATTGGAGAGTATATTTAAGTATCAAATTATAAAGAAAGAAGTAGTACTGTTCACAAGGAACCAAATATACTATTGCTTGCCTCAAGTGTATCGTAGGATCATGCAAGTGATCCAGGTGATGACGACCAATTACCCCTATCAGATGTGATTTCATTTCTTCCCTTTTGGTCTCTTGAAACAGAAGGCTAAAGTGACCAGTAACAACCGTAGCTTACTTAAAGTTTAGAAAACGTCTTGCTGCGGTCCCTGGTGGGAAGAATAAGGAACTTTCAACCGTTAGAGCCCAGAGTTTCAGGAAGCCTAAGTTCTTCAATTAGATCATCATTAATAATTAAGTGGAGCCATTCCTATTTCCAATCCTTGGTTACTAGATATGAGTGTTGTACCCATGGGGACACAGACAAAATAATATCATCAATTTAGAGTATATTGTTTCATAGACGATGGTACCACATCTATACACTGATATTCCCAAGCTGAAGCCCCAGCTGTGCCTTCAAATAGCTATTCCATTTAACTGTCAGGCTGGCAATTTCTGAGTGGTGGGGTTTGCAATGGATCTAAAGTAGGGGTTCCCAGCTTCCAGTTCATGGCCCGTGAGGAATCCAGTCGCACAGCAGAAGTGAGCAGTGGCGAGTAGCTAAGCTTCACTTAGCTTTAAGTATATTTAAGCTGCTCGGGTCTCTAGCGTTACCGCCTGAGCTCCGCCCCCTGTCAATCAGCTTTGGCATCAGGTTCTCCTAGGAGCATTAACCCTGCTGTGAATTGCACACGCAGGGATCTAGGTTGCTTGTTCCTATGAGAATCAAATGCGTTGATGATCTGAGGTGGAACTAGGGCAGTGATGCTAGTGCTGGGGAGCGGCTGCAAAAATTAATTATCATTAGCAGAGAGGTTTGACGGCAAAGAGACCATAATAAATCAGTTCCTTGCAGACTTGCATATCAAAGCCCGATCAGGGAAAGGCAAGTGGCAATTAAACTACATCTGGTGGCAGGTTTTATAGCAGCAAGCAAGTTGATGGACTTAGTTGTACAGCTGCATCTGGTGGCAGGTTTTAATTTGGAATGCAACACTTAGTCCGTGCAGAGTCCATCCACTCTTTTATTTACTGGTTCCATCTGTGCCTCTTTCCTGCACCAAGCACTTATCTCAGTTACCATATTCGTAAGCCTGTAAGCTAACCGTGGCCAAAATGATTAAAAAAACAACATCACTGGAGAGCTTCTTTGAAAGGGGGGGGGGGTCCAATGATGAGACAGCAGAAGACTAAAACTGCCAACAAAAAGAAAACTGCATTTCAAAGAAAATACAGAGTCCTACTTAAGAGTTCACTCCAACAGGTGATTCCCATTCCCCAAGCCAGCTTTGTATAATCTGTGGTGACCAGCTATCCAACAAAGTCATGAATCCTTCAAAACTGCTCCACCACATGAAGACCAAGCATCCTGTGTTTAAACATAAACCTTTGGGTTTTTTTTTTTTTTTTTCAAAAGAAAAAAATGTGAACATCAAGAACAGAAGCACTTATTGAAGGCCACTACTTCAAGAAATGTGTGCACTGAGAGCATCATACTTACTGGCTTAAAGACACTTGCCCCTTGAGAGGAAAGCTATGACAAACCTAGACAATGTATTAAAAAGAGAGACATCACTTTGCCAACAAAGGTCCGTATAGTCAAAGCTATGGTTTTTCTAGTAATCATGTACCGATGTGACAGGGTGAGGGGTATAGTCACTACCTTGTGTCCAGCTCTTGCAACCCCATGGACTGTAGGCTGCCAGGCTCATCTGTTCATGGGATTTTCCAGGCAAGAATACTGGAGTGGTTTTCCATTTCCTTCTCCAGGGGATTGGATCATAAAGAAGGCTGAGCACTGAAGAATTGATGCTTTTGAATTGTGGTGCTGAAGAAGACTCTGGAGCATCCCTTGGACTGCAAAGAGATAAAATGAGTTGATCCTAAAAGGAAATCAACCCTGAATATTCATTGGAAGGACTGATCCTGAAGTTGAAGCTCCAATACATTGGCCACCTGATGCAAAGTGCCGACTCATTGGAAATGACCCTGATGCTGGGAAAGACTGAAGGCAGGAAGAAAAGGGGGAAAAGAGGATGAGGTGATTGGATGGCATCACTGGCTCAACGAACATGAGTTTAAGCAAACTTTAGGAGATAATGAAGGAAGGGAAGCCTGGTGTGCTGCAGTCCATGGGGTTGCAATGAGTCAGACAGGATTTGGTGACTGAACAACAGCAATTGACCACATTGCTAAAGTTAAGAAGTCCTTTACTACTGGCTGAGAGTTTAATCTGCCTGATTCTAGGGACATTTGTTAAAAACTTTTAGAAGAGGCTGTAGTTCAAATGGTGGCATGTGTTCCCCTTTTGGTTGGCACCATTATTAGATGAGGGCTTCCCAGATGGCAATGGGTAAAGAATCCACCAGCAATACAGGAGGAGACTCGGATTTGATCCCTGGGTTGGGAAGATTCCCTAGAGGAGGAAATGCCATGCCACTCCATTTTGCTTGAAAAGTCCCATGGACAGGGAGGCAAAGAGTTCGGCATGACTGAGTGACTAAACAGAACAGAATACTTAGATGAATTAATGAAATAGGAGAGAATATTGGGGCACAATTGCCCGAGAGGATGAGTGAGTCACACTGACGTGCAATCCAGGTTGCTGGGTCTATGGATGTCGACAACAAGGCAACGATGCTGGGGTTTCTGAGCTCTATTTTCAGGAGGATGTGCAGGAGGAAATGTTATGTGCACTTTCGTTGCCAACTAATACCACAGCTGGAGAGCTATTCAAATCTTTAAATGATTACATATCAGGAAAACTGAATTGGTCATTTTGTGTTGGTATACCCGTGGACACAAGGGCTGTCCTGACTGGATGGCTTTCTGGCATCATTCTTTGAATCAAAGAGGTCACTTCTGAATGTGAGTCTATGTATTGTATCATCTATAGAGAAATGTTGGTGAGCTACAAAATACCACCTGAACTTAACAATATCTTGCAGGATGTTATTAAAATTTTCAACCGCATTCAAGTCCATGCCTTTAATTCAGTCTGTTTGTGCAGCTCTGTAAAGAAATGAACACGGGGCACATTTCTTGTCTTGTACATAGAAGTGAGATTGCTTTCTAAATGCGTATCACTGGCCAGAGGTTTTGAGTTAATGAGAGCCCCTCCAGAGATTTCTTTTAGAAAAACAGTTACCACTGACAGCAGATTTCAGTGGCATAGATTGGGTTGCAAAACTTGCTTACTTGTGTGACATATTCAACCTGTTCAATGAAGTCAGTCACTTCAGGGGAGAACAGCTGTGTTCAAGTGGGCAGATAAAGTGGCTGCACTCAAAGCCAAACTGGAATTATGGGGGCAATGAGTGAATATTGGGATTTCCAACATTAGCAGAGATTTTGAAAGAGATTGATCCAGTGCACTCTTTCTCCCAGAGAGTGCATGATCACCCATCTCAGCTTTCAAAAGAGTTTGAGCATTACTTCCAAACCATAAAGACCTTCGAGTTGGGAAGGAATGCATCCATGACCCATTTGAATCCAGGTGAATCAACTCTATCTGTGTTAGAAGGGGATCAACTGCTTGAGATCACAAATGATAGTTTCCTGAAAAGTATGCTTGAGACAATTTTAAATCTCCATATGTTCTGGATTAAACTCAAGGCAGAATATCCTGAGACTGCCACAAAAGCCCTGAAAAGCCTGGTTCCATTTCCAACATCATATATTTGTAAAGCAGTGTTTTCTCTAGTGACAGCAACCAAATGAGATTATGGAGTGGATTGGACTTAAGAGGCACACTTTGCGTGTCACTGTCTCTCCTCACCCCCAGAGTGCAGAAAAACACTTGCAGAAAAACAAGCTCAGGGCTTCCACTGGTCCTGCATTGTGATGAGTTGTATAATCGTGTTTTATGTCACAAAGTAATAATCATAGAAATTAAGTGAACAATAAATGCAATGTGCTTGAATCATCTTGACACCTTCCCCCAAGCCTGGTCTGTGGAAAACTGCCCTCTACAAAACTAGCCCCTGGTGCCAAAAACGTTGGGGCCACTGAGCTAGAGGATCTCTTGAGTGTATACTCACTGAAGTCCTCTGCTGCCAAAAAGTAGGACCCATGGTCTGATCTAATATTGAATTGGATACTACATTCGCAAATCTGATGCTCTAGAAAGTATTTCAAATATTCTTCATCCTATTATTCTGAAGCAAGCTGAGAACTTGCAGGCAAGAAAGGTAAATTTATACGTAAATATATGTGGCTTTCCAGTAAAAAGTAAATCTTCACCTCTTCTAGGAATAAGAAAAGTTCAGTTTAGGGAAGAATGGATACATGTATATGTATGAATGAGTTCCTTTGCTGTTCACCTGAAACTACCACAACATTGTTAATCCGCTATACTCCAATACAAAATTTTTTTAAAAAATTGAAGTTAAAAAAAAGAGTTTATGTAATTACTCAAGTGCTTAGAGTATCTTCCAGAGGTGGTGCCATATTTAGGACTCAGCATAGGTTTCTTCTGGGGCTTCCCTGGTAGCTCAGCTGGTAAAGAATCTGCCTGCAATGTGGGAGACCAGGGTTTGATCCCTGGGTTGGGAAGATCCCCTGGAGGAGGGCATGGCAACCCACTCCAGTATTCTTGCCTGGAGAATCCCATGGACAGAGAAGCCCACAGTCCATGGAGTCGCAGAGTCAGACACGAGTGAGCACCTAAGCACAGCACAGGATTTCTCCTGCTAGTAGTGGGGCTTTCGGCTATGGAAGCCTTGCAACAACCTCTACCATTTCCACTGCAGCTGCTCTATTAGTCTTACCGTTTACCGCATGGGAGCTGGCTCGCGTTAAACAGCAAAGTCATTCTGTCTGCCCGACTGTTCAATGTATCAGCACAGAATACGCTCTTTGGTGAGTGCTAACATGTGAAGCTTAGATTTTCTCACTTCATGACCAAACCCATATGTTCATCTACATATTTCTTCTTTGAAACTCTTTATCCCTAGCCTTCCAATATTTTTCCTTCTAGGACTCTGAACAACCAGCCAAGGCATTAGTCACTGCTTATGAAACTGTATATATTTTTATTTAAAGCCAATTCTCTTTCCACACCAAGTAGACGATGAAATATACTTCCTGAAGTTTGCCGATTAAGAAGATGTTCCTTCTTGCTGATCTTTGAGCTCCTTTTGTGGGGGGTCTAGTAGTCTGTTATTAGTCTGGACACATACACCTAGTTAATGAAGCCTTTGTGAACCCAAATATGAATTTTCATTTTCTGCTGACAGACCGTAAGAAACCCTCCCTACAGCAATAAGCATAGAATGAGGGCTACTTGTCAGCGCAATAATAGTAGATGGCGTGAGAATTCATGCCAGCTTACCTTATCTGTGCCTTCCGATCCTGTTCATGCTTGATCCATATGTGCACCGATTTCATCTTCACTGTGTTGCTACTGGGCCTGCATGACCTTGACTTGGTGCTTCAGACAGAGGGTAGTGCTTCACTGGTACTTGGTATCTTGTAGTTAGCTGCTCTGTTTCTTTGTGAGAAGTAGAATGTCAAAGTCAGTTTCTCATTACCCTCCTAATATAAACTCAGATTGGGTTTATTTGCCATTTTGTATATCACTGAACTTTGCATTTAGAATTGTGAAAATTGGCCTACAATTTTCCTCTCTTGTAATACTTTGTCAACTTAAGACTTGGAGTTATGCTTGCTTATCTACTCTTAGGAGTTTGTATAGTTTCTTTCTTATTCTTTAGCAGAGTTCACTGCTAATGCTATCCGGATCCATATTTTCTTCTGGGGAGGAGTTTTTATTATAGCTTTAATGTATTTAATTGCACAAGAGTAATCAGGTTTTCTATTTATATTTTAGTCACTTTAAGAAGTCATGTTTTCCACAATGAATTATGACACTATAGCAGTCAGAATGGCAATCATTAAGCAAATCTACAAAGAGCAAATGCTGGACCGGATGTGGAGAAAAGGGAAACATCCTGCAGTGTTGGTGTGAATGTAAGGTGGTGTAGCCACTATGGAAAAGCAGGTGGAGGGTCCTCAGAAATCTAAAAGTCGAGTTGCCATATGACCCAGAAAATGCATCAGCTCCCCTGGCGGCTCGGATGGTAAAGAGTCTGCCTGCCGTGCAGGAGACGTGGCTTCAGTCCTGGGTCTGGAAGACCCCCAGCTGTAGAACTTCTCTTCCTCTTCTCACCCCTTCTATCCTTGCATTAGCTCATTGCTCACGGGAGCTTCTCTAGGAAATGACTCATGTGATTCTTATTTTCACTTCCTGTTTCCTTCAATCCAGTCTCGAGTTTCGTTTTTACTTTGTTCTTTTGGGACATAAATTGGATCAGTTTGTGATGTGAATGAAATTATCAATTATCACCAAGTGCTCTGAAGTTTGTTGCTGTCAGTCCCTAAGTTGTGTCTGACTCTTTGTGACCCCATGACTGCAGCATTCCAGGCTTCTCTGTCCTCCACTATCTCCCAGAGTTTGCTCAGATTCAAGTCCATTGAGTCGTTGATGCCATCCAACCATCTCATCCTTCGCTCCCCCGGTTTCTCTTTTTGCCTTCAGTCTTTCCCAGAATCAGGATCTTTTCCAATCGGTTCTTTGCATCAGGTGGCAAAAATATCAGAGCTTCAGCTTCAGTCAATATCTATAGTAGTTGCTTGCTTTGACTTTTCTTACTCATGGAATCAGTTCTCTTATTCACCTGAAATATTTTGGATAGTGTGAATAGCATTTAAGAAATGTTTTTCACAGCACTGTGAAATATATTCTTGCAAGAACACCAACTTCTTGCCTCTCTATCCCCATTCATTGTGCTTCTCGCACTTTGTACTACTGTGGAAATGAAACTTTAAATGATTGTCTGCCTAATATTTTTTGCTAAGAAAAATTTCCATGAATATTATAACTTAAAACTACTTTCACTTGAATCTATAGATCCTTTATAGAATGTTTACTACTAAACTTTGTCATAAAACCTTTTAATTATGTCAAAATCAGCACAAACTTTCCTGAGAAATTAGACTGATAAAATGTGTTTGAGTGGAAGATATTCTTCATACAATTTTCCCTCAAAATGGACATATCTCTTCTTTGCTGCTTTTCCTTGCTATAAAAACTGCATACTCAGTCCAATTACTTGGTGGCTGACACTTACAGTACACTTGAATAAACCATGTAAATTCAGATCAATCTAGCCAGCTTATCAAAATTTTTAGTTATTATAATACTCAAGTATAGTTTGAGAAGCATGCATGACTTCAGTAACAGAATGTTTAGAAAAGTCCTAGTGTTTTTAGACTTTTGAATCTTTCTCAAAAATCTTCCAGACTCTAGGAAGATTGAAATTGCAGTTAGTTTTCCTTCACTGGTTCACTCAACACATATGTGTAACAGCTATGTATTAGGAACTGAATATGTGGGGGTAAGCCAAACTTCAATGATACTTGACATAAGATAAGAGGGATCATAGACATTTCATGAGAAAATAAATAATTATAAATCTTAATTTAGAGCCAAAATTCCAATGTGGACCATCTTAGCAAAGATGCTTTCCATATATTAAATTAATTTTATATTAATGCCTAACTCAGAAAAAAAATCTTCCATGTGAAGTCTGTTTTAAAATTACATCAGATCAAGAATATAGGTAACAGGTCCATATATGCTATTTAATATCAAACTGATATTTGAGAAAAATATTAAAAAAAAATTTTTAAAGTCCATTTAACAATTTCAGAAAGTTTCCAGATAATTTTGTGAATTAAAAAAAAATTTTTTTTTTAACCTACTTCAGTGCTGTGGTCCTAGTTATAGGGAATGGCCTTAAAGCTGTTCCTTCAAAAGAACTGCTAAACATAGTCTTGGTGCGAGCGTGCTCAGCTATTTCAGTCTCTGTGACCCCATGGACTGTAGCCCACCAGTCTCCGCTGTCCATGGGATTTTCCAGGCAAGAATATTGGAGTGGGTTGCCATTTCCTTCTCCAGGGACAAATGGTCTACTCCAGACCAACTCAGTTTCATTCAATTTATGCCCATCAGTAAGTGGTTACTAAATGTGTTAGCCACTATACAAAGCTATGGAAGTCATTGCTGACATTACTTAAGATCTTCTTCTGCTGCTGCTAAGTCGCTTCACTCGTGTCCGACTCTGTGAGACCCCATAGACGGCAGCCCGCCAGGCTCCCCGTCCCTGGGATTCTCCAGGCAAGAATACTGGAGTGGGTTGCCATTTCCTTCTCCAATGCGTGAAAGTGAAAAGTGAAAATGAAGTTGCTCAGTTGTGTCCGACTCTCAGCAACCCCATGGACTGCAGCCCTCCAGGCTCCTCCATCCATGGGATTTTCCAGGTAAGAGTACTGGAGTGGGGTGCCATTGCCTTCTAGTGTTTTTATAACTGCATAGACCTGAGAACACTTTAAGAGGTATTTATGCATATCTGCAGGAAATTTCATAAAGATTTCAGAATTAAATTTAGAATTGTACAAGAAAGACTGTATGAACTGAACTGATACCAGATAGCTATCTCAAGGAAAGAATTTTTATTGTTTAGTCAGTCATAGCCAACTCTATTGCAACCCATGGACTGTAGCCTGCCAGACTCCTCACACTGTGAGGTGTTCCAGGCAAGATTACCAGTGTCGCCATTTTCTCCTCCAGGGTATCTTTCTGACCCAGGGATTGAACCTACATCTCGGAGTCTCCTGCGTTGCAGGGGGATTCTTTGCCTCTGAGTCACCCACCAGGGAAGACCAATAAAAGATTAATTATATTTATATATACTTGTGGGAAGCTGGTCTGGAATCAATATTTATAGAAATAAAAGGCAAGAATAGAAGGAGAAAGACACTTTCATAGAAAAACAAATATTAGAAATCATTAAGTTTGACTATGGGAATAGGGGAATATATATACATTATGCTGCTGTAAACTCAAGGAATGAAAAACACAATGTCCCCACATTTCTACCACATTTTATATTTTTATTCAATCAGCTTGAAGACAGAATTTGGATTTAATTTGCTTTGTGGGAATTTGTGAGTCTTAATTGTAAAAAACATAAAAAGAAAGGGGCAATTCTTTTGTATATATTTGATTATGTAGGAATGATCTTTCAGAAATGATGCATTTCCAGGGAAGGCTCAGGGCCAAGAAAAGAAAAGAGTTGGTGGTTTGAGACAGCTGGTTATATTTATCAAGCTTGGGGTTCTTCTTGTGTGGTGGCCTTGCCCGAGTTTTTAGTTGTGTGGTTAGCTAATAATATGAAAACACAATATAACGGGAGGGCCAAAAATGTTCATTCTATAGCCAACAAATGCTATACTTGTGCCAAAAGATATAGCTTTTTTACATCATATATTATAAAAATATGATGTCATTTCAAATAAATAGTGTGGGAAAAAAAAGAAAATGCCTAATAACATATCTTGATGACACATACAAGGAATATTTCTTTATTAATGAAAGCCTGTGCTTAGAAAAAAAAAAGAAAAGAATAAACCATCCATTATTTTTAATCACTGAAAATTAGTCACAGAGAAAAACAAATTGGTTTTCTGTCTACATATGCATTTTTCATTCTAATCATGGAACACATATTTTTTTCACTAACAGTTTGATTTCATTCAAGGCCTGTAAAATGCCTTAAAATAATTTTTATGAGTTTTTTCCTAAAAGACTTGTATGTATGTGAGGGTGGATGCATGTGATAAATAGTCACATTGGGAGCTACAACCAGGGGAGAAAAGATGAGGATTCTGAAATCTTGGTCTTTAATGAACAGGTTTGATTTCATAAAAGAAAAGTTACACTGTAGTAATTCAACCTTGTCATGCAGGTTTTATAACTCATGTCCACTTTTTATCTTCCAACACTTAGTTTTGTGGAGGAGTGCCCTGGACATTCTCTGTTGGTTCTAAGAACATTTACAACCCATCCCTGATTTCCTGAGTATTAGGAGCTGAATGTCTGTAATCCTTCCAAAAATCTTTGCCTCCAGTGTCACATGTACACTTTAGGTCACACCAATAAGATGCATTCACGGGAAGTGTGGTGGGCTGAAAAGAAGCAGACACCACTTTCTTCCTTCTAAGGCTGTAGGTTGGCAGGGAGGAAGCTGGGGTGCATCAAATCTCTGACCCCTCTGCAATAAATCTGAAGTTGGTGGTAGATCTAATTTTTACAACATGGAATTCTCCAGCCTGCACCAATTTTCTAAACATCTAAATGCTTGAATAACATGCCTTCCTTTGTTAAAATCAGAGATCATTTCTGTATTACAAATTGAGCCAAGAGTGAAAGATTTGCCTATCAGTTCAGTTCAGTCGCTCAGTCATGCGTGTCCAACTCTTCTCGACTCCATGGACTGTAGCATGCCAGCCTTCCCTGTCCATCACCAACTCCCAGAGCTTGCTCAAGTTCATGTCCATCCAGTCAGATTTGACTATAATTTTACATAAAATTAAAGAAAGTCAATGTGGTATAGTCAGTTTTTAACCTCGAATATAAAAACCATTTATGAATTAAGGCCTAGTTGAAAGTTGAAAAACCACAAATAATTTCTATCATATTAAAGATGTGTCAATAATCATGTCATAATATATTATCAGCTTTTTTAAAAATCAGTTTCTGGTTATATGCTGTACAGAAAAGTTTTCATTACTAAAATGCATTGGAGTTGTCATTTTGGGAGGCACATGGTAAGTTACTTACTATAAGCTATTTTTTATACTTTAAAATAAAGTAAAACTAATATATTATTAAAACATTTTATGCTTTCTTAATATTATCTGTTTTGTTTTTTTAAGTGAAAGTAATCATATTTAATTATAATGAATACAAAAAGTTTGGTTCTAATATCTTTGTACTCTTTCTGGCATTTAACTAATAGAAAAACTGACTACGCTACGCCAGAATACATTATTTGCATCACTAATATAAATACAATAGCTCTGAAAATAGAATATCTTTACCTGGAATGGATGTGGACCATGTGAAAAGAACAAATTATATTAAGTCAGAAATAGAATACATTTAAAGTACAAAAAATGTTTCTGTAGAAGACAACAATCTAAGAAATATAACTTTGCTTACTATCTCATGTCAGAAGAATAATTACAAATGAGAACTTCTAAATATGCTGTTGTATTCACAAAAATATGTGTAAATTGTAGTTCTCCCAAAAAAGAGAAGTTATCATTCAGAATCAGTGGGAAGCTTGATCTTCTAGAGACTAAAGGAAAAATTTAAAATTTGAGAGCAATTTTTAAATGAAAACTGTCTTAACTCAAGCTTCAGTAACAAAACCCCAGACTAAGTGTCTTAACACACATTATTTTTGAGCAGTTCTGGAGGTTGAGAAGTCCCAGATCAAGGTGCCAGCAGACTGGAGTTTTGGTGAGGGTTCTCCTGGCCGGCAGACTGCCATCTTCTCAGCGTACCCTCAAATGGTGGCGAGAAGGCAAGCTCCAGGCTCTTCCTCTTCTTATAAAGGCCTGGAAGTGCATCATGGCGACCCACCTCCTCTAAATCTAATGATTTCTCAAAGGCCCCACCTCTAAACACAATCATAGTAAAGTGAAAATGAAGTTGCTCAGTCGTGTCCGACTCGTTGCGACCCCGTGGACCATGGATGCCATTGACTCCATGGAGCCCACCAGGCTCCTCCCTCCATGGGATTCTCCAGGCAAGAGTACTGGAGTGGGTTGCCATTTCCTTCTCCAGGGGATCTTCCCGACCCAGGGATCGAACCTGGGTCTCCTGCATTCCAGGCAGACGCTTTAACCTCTGAGCCACCAGGGAAGCTATTGGGAGTTAAAGTTTCCACATATAAACTTTGGGGAGACAAAAACATTAGTTCACAGCCACATGTCTACTTACAAAATGGTTACTAAATGCAGCTATATTTTTTAGTGCCGTCATATGAACTTCAGAATGCATATTTAGAAATAAATTATGCTATATCAAATTATTTGCCAAGGGTGACGCCGGATGAAGAGACTGTTAAAGAATACAAATAGGCTTCCCTGGTGGCTCACTGGTAAAGAATCTGCCTGCCAATTCAGGAGACCTGGGTTTGATCTGCCTGCCAATTCAGGAGACCTGGGTCTGATCCCTGTCCGGGAAGACCCCACCTGCTGTGAAGCAACCAGGCCCAGGTGCCGAAACGAGTGGGCCCTCAAGCTCTCTAAGGCCTCGGACCAGAGCCACAAATCTGAGCCCATGAGCTCCCGCATCGGAAGAGTCACCCTAGAGTCAGGGCTCCACGAGAAGCTGGTCCATCGCAACTAGAGAATAGCCCCCACTCTCCGCAACAAGAGAAAAGCCCGAGCAGCAGTGAAGATGCAGCGCAGACAAAAATGCACAAACAGATAAATTTTTTAAAAGCAACAAACAAAAAATGCTTTTAAAAAAGAATACATTTACCAATAGACCTCTTACCTTTACATTGGTGAATGCTGTTTTTTAAAGCATTTTTTGTTTGCCTTTTTTTTTTTTCATTCTATGTATTTGTTTATGTATTTTTGTCTGTGCTGGGTCTTCGCTCTCTAGTTGCGGTAAGCAGCCTTCTCTCCTGGAACGCGGGCTCTAGGGCATGCAGGCTTCCGTAGTTTTGGCACACACGCTCAGCCCCTGCAGCGCCCTGGATCGGGAGCGCTGACTCAGCAGTTGTGACTCACTGGCTTGGTTGTTCTGAGGCGCGGGGGATCTTCTCGGATAAGGGATCACACCTTTATCTCCTGGGTTGGTAGTGTTGTGTGAAAATTGTGTAAGGTTTAATTATGTTGAATTTGTTCATGGTGCTTTTTCAGATCTACTATATCCTCCTACTTTTAAGTCTAGTCATTCTAGTAACTTTTGAGAGCTTGATAGTGAAATTCTAACTAAGTCTTAATTTACCTATTAAAAATACTGGTTATATATAGTGGAACTGTATATAACTTTGTTCTGTATTTTCCAAGTCTCTTGTAAATATGTTATCATACTTCTGTAATTTAAAAAAAATTTAATAGAAAAGAATATGAACATGTATTTAGTATGTAAACAAACACCTTCAGGTGTTTATAAGATTCTTCAGAATCTTATAAAGTATAAAAAGGTAGTCCATTTGAAAAGGAACCACTGATAAGAAAGTTACTTCAAAAGGAATGTAGGAGATGGGGCCAGTTATATCACCACATTTCTCTAATCACATTTCATCTCTTCGGCATGAGATTGTAGAATTTTTTACACCATAACGTCAATAAATTGCTCAATTAAGAAAAAAAAAAGCAAGTTGGTAGTCTTTGGATGAGCTTTTATTTCTAGTGCTTTTGCAAGGGAAATAGAGTATTCCTTATTTTCCTTAACTTCTTTCATTTCTCTTTATTTCATTGTTCTGTCCTTTTTTGAATATGATGGGATGGCTGGATGGCATCACGGACACAATGGACGTGAGTCTGAGTGAACTCTGGGAGATGGTGATGGACAGGGAGGCCTGGCGTGCTGCGATTCATGGGGTCGCAAAGAGTTGGACACGACTGAGCGACTGAACTGAACTGAACTGAAAAATAATTAAACACATATGTTTAAACGGTTATTTGTTTTCAGAATATCTATTTTTAGTCTGTTCTGGTATTTTGTCATTTTCCCTTTGGGTGTTATTCCTTTATTTGAATACTTTTTTTTGGTAAAATGTGTTATCAATATATTCTTCCACTGTGTGACTTGTTTTACTCTTTATGAAAAGGTACAAAGAAATTTTAGTATCTTTTAGTATCAAAAAAGTATCATTACTTTTTTGTTTAGTGCTTCTTATACCATGTTTATGAAATCTCTACTCTGTAATCACACAAATATTCTTTATGATACATTCTAAAGTTTTATCATTTTACTCTTTATATACATCAATCTATAGTATTTATGTATGTATATGTATATAATATCTATCTCTTGATATTTTAATTTCCTAATCTTTATACACTTTGAATTCCTGAGATGTAACCAATTTTATCATAATGCCCCTTATCATGTGGCATTATGGCGGGCCACTAATCTAACAGTGTCCTTGGAAAAGTAGAAATTTAGAGACAGTCGCACATGAACAGGGAGAATGCCAGGTACAGTGAAGGCAGAATCAGGGGGTGTGTCAATAAGCCAAGGGCCAGCAAAGATTGCCAACAACTACTAGAAGCTAGGGGAGAGACAGGGAATAAATTCTTCCTCCCAGCCCTCAGAAGAAGCCTTCCCCTCCCTGCAGGTGGAAAATCAGCTATCACTCCAACCACAACTCATTTGAAGAGAATTTATATTTTTCCTAGTAGTGCTTTAGAAATTTTTCTTTTTTACTTTTCCTGTATGAAGTTTCACTATGAAATGGTTAGACTTGTATTTCTCCTTACATATCTGATTTGGGTTTTGTTGGACTTCTTAAATTTGTGACATAAGGCCTGTTATCAGTTATGGAAAATTTTCAACTTCTATCTCTTCAAATATTTTTTTCAGAACCATTTATCTCCTTCTTCTTCTTCTGAAATTTTAAGTAACTAGTCCTTTGTCCTATGCTTGTTTTGTCTAAAATGTATCCTGCATTGTCCACTTTTCCCTCATGCTGAATTCTGGATTATTTATCTTAATTTATTTTCTAATTCAGTAATTCATTCATTTAACTATTTTTAACCTGCCTTTAAATCCAACAATTGAGTTTTTAATGTTTATTTTTATTTTTTTACTTTTAGAAGTTGTATCTTATTCTTTACCACTTTTCCTGTGTTGCTTGTTTTAGTTGCTATCTCCTATTTTTATTTTAAAATGTATTCTCTATTTCTTAAAACATATAAAATGAAGTTATTTTGTAGTCTATGCCTGATTCCAATATATGAAGTCTTTGCAGGTCTATTTATGTTGTTTTCTACTGAAAAGTGAAACTCACTCAGCCATGTCTGACTCTTTGCAACGCCATGAACTATCTAGTCCATGGAATTCTCCAGGCCAGAATCCTGGAGTGGGCAGCCTTTCCCTTCTCCAGGGGACCTTCCCAACCCAGTGATGGAACTCAGGTCTCCTGCATTGCAGGCAGATTCTTTACCAGCTGAGCCACAAGGGAAGCTTAGCTTCTGCTGCTGCTGCTGCTGCTAAGTCGCTTCAGTCGTGTCCGACTCTGTACGACCCCGTAGATGGCAGCCCACCAGGCTCTGCCATCCCTGGGATTCTATGTTATTATACTAGGTATGTTATTATACTAGTTATGTCATTATATGTTTTCTGTGTTTGTGAATATTTTTACTAGATATTGACAGTTATGAATAGTTTTAGAATTAATTGATAGCTAGAGTGAAGATACCTTCCTCAAGAAACAATTTGTGTTACGTTCTTCCAGAAGAGCTTTAAGACATGTACCCTGAAAGATGCCCAAGTTTCAAATCATGTGAAAACTTCTCCATTTCTTATCTACTCTCAACCTCAGGGTATTTTTGGAGACACAGCTTATTGTGGGAGCACTTTCTCTTTCACTCTTTACTTCGTGAATAAATGGCTTTGATATTTTGACCCATCCACTGTTTTAAGGTTGTAAAAATAAAAGTTCAGAACTTTTAGTTCAGCCAATATGTTATGGGAAGAATACTTTTTTTTTTTTTTTCTTATTTCTATCTATTTCTGAATTCTCACTTCTACGTCAGGATAAGTTTGGTGATTTCTTACAAATATCTGACCATTTAGAGGCTCTTAAGAATTTTTTACTAAATATCTTTTAAAACAAAAAACTTTTGGGTAACTAATTTAATCTCTTCTCACAAGAAATGAAAATCTCCCCATTAATCTTTTTAATGATTCAATTTAAGTTTTGGAAGGAGCAGCTAGGCACATTTTTACAACTGGGATAACATTTTTTGCACAGGTATCAAAGATTAATATGTTTTATAGTAGACATTAGAATAAGTAGATTTCCCCATTTAATGACTAATTTTATAGTGAAAAAGTCCTTTGTCCTATGTATTTTGTACTTACCTCTTTGAATAATATTTCTTCTTTTCTAATGTAATTATTTGCTTGAATGTTGTACAAGGCATGTAGCCCTCTAGGGAGACCTATGTTTTATTCTTGTACAAACTATAGCAAAGTGGCTATGTGCACTACCCTGGAGGTAGAACACTTGAAATCTAACACTCTCACTGACCCCTCTGTGACCACTTTACCTCTCTAGGACTCAGTTTCTTGTTTATGAAATGAGAATGCAATTTATCATGTAAATAGTTGAGGATTAAGCTAATATAAGTGGAGCAGACATCTCCCAATCATATAATAAATATCAATCATCATTATTTTAAGTATGTTCTTTTATAGAACACTGTACTTTTGGCAAAATGTTCAATAGGTACTTGATTAATGATAGATCAGCTATAATTATTCTAATACTGCCAAGCAATTGCATGGTGGAATGCCGCATGCACTTTTTGAAGAGCAGAAATTTATTCCTGCAAATTGAGACAGTCCTCAAGGAATGGTATTGAAAGCAATTAATCTATTTTTAAAGTTGGTAATCTAAAAAGCAAGTTACTTTCAATGAATGCTAAAGAACATATTAAAAACCTGTGACACTGTTAGAAGTTTTTTAAATTGCTTATGCATGTAATTAATGATATTCATTTTTGGATTGTATAAAGAGCTCATTGAAATATATTGCAGCCCTCTTCCATGTATTACAGGATTCACAGGATGCCAGGAAGTCTGTTATATTTAGGACTACATAAAAAGGTCTGATTTCATGTAGCTAAAGTTCACATCTGATAAGTAGAATTAATTTTAGGCAATATCATACAAAACTTTTAAATGGCCATTTTATAATTTCCTTACCCTAGTACAGATATGTCTCAGGGAAAACAAAGGGAAAACCTTTCTCAGCACAAGTCACTCGTAGCTATTGTCCCATATTAAGCACAAGCCGTTCTCTTATCTAGTCAAACTATTTTTGGCCAAATATGGAAGGTTAATTAAAAATATATAAAGAAAAATGCCTATCATTTTTGAACAAAGCACTCAGCCAGAGGGAAATTTTATCATTTTGGCAGAGAGGTAAAGTAAAAGAAGACAAAGAGGCAGATTTTGACCATATCCTTTCTCTTACAAAATAATCCAAACTGATACCATGTCATAACTGTGCTCCAATTTAATTTTATTTCAGCTTTTATCTATCTTAACATCAAATCCCCAAGAAGAGAATATCTAACCTGCATTTCCAGATCATACATTTTAACATGGAATTCTTTTGTTCCAGTTGAATCTTGCTTAAACATGTATTAAAAAACTCAAATGTAGAAATTCACTATTATTTGTTTCAAACAGATGTTCACTTTCGTGGTGAGGTAACTTCCTCATTCTTATTTTTCTAAAGATTTTGTCATTGTAAGTTTATTTAATCTGCTGCCATGATATATTCTCTTATTTTTTAGACTGATTAATTCAAATCCCCATTGAGTTGAATTTTTTATTTTGGTCATGTTAGATTATTATGTTAATATTCAGTTTAATTGAATTTAATATATTTTCATTTGTAATACTCTTTGGATCTTGTAGTTGAGGGCTGTTTTACATATTGTGGTATCAAGACGCTACCAATATTGAAAAATGCATATGAATATTTGAGCATTTTTTCTGTCTTTTTTCACTTTCACTTTTTACTTTCATGCATTGGAGAAGGAGGTGGCAACCCACTCCAGTGTTCTTGCCTGGAGAATTCCAGGGATGGAGGAGCCTGGTGGGCTGCTGTCTATGGGGTCACACAGAGTCGGACACGACTGAAGTGACTTAGCAGCAGCAGCAGCAGCAGCAGCTCTTATCTTGGACTTTTAGAAGTTTCTTACAAAAGTAGTTTTCAAACTACTGGGTCTGTTATATGAGTGAGACCATTTTTTTTTTCCCAGTAATAGTTGAAAAATTCTGAAAACAGCTTCTTGGTAAACATTGAGGAAATTTTAACTAATTACAGTATTTTAAGTAAAATAGCTATTTGTTAAGAACTGTGAAATATCTTTTGAGTGTTTACCATGCTTGTAAGCTAATTTAGTCTTCTAGAATTTCATGGATGCTGAAGGAAGACACAAGACCCCAGGATCAAAGACATAGGACGTATTACTCAAGGCATGGCAGGCAGAAGGAACTCCGTTTGTATTGTTTCCCTCTGCCCGTAAAATCCAATAGGAACAATGTGGAGCAGCCTAGATCAGTGTGTACACTCAGTGGGACATGCCACAGCTGAGCTTAGGAAAATTCTAATTTATGAGGAGTTGCTGACAAACGTGCCCCAACTTTGCCTCAGAGGGAGACATCTTTATTATTTTGGAAAGCAAACACGTCTGCCTTTCGTCCCACTGGGAAATACTATCTCTGTCCCTCATGTGCTGTGCTTAGCCACTCAGTCGTGTCCCTTTTTATGACCCCATGGACTGTAGCCCACCAGTATCTCTGTCCGTGGTGGTTCTCCAGGCAAGAATACTGAACCAGATTGCCGTGCCCTCCTCCAGGGGATCTTACCAACCCAGGGATTGAACCTAGGTCTTCTGCATTGCAGGTGGATTCTTTACCAGCTGAGCTACCAGGGAAGCCCCATCTCTATCTCTCATACCCACTCACTATAAAACACATTCTCTAAAAAACTGCCTTTTCACTGACTTAAAAGCAACTCAAAAGCTCAGAAGATGGGAAGAAATGTCTATGGATAACTATCTTAGAACAGTTGCTTTATCAGCCCCAGTGGATCCAGGGTGATTCAAAGGTGGGGATGGAGTCGGTGTCCTTGGAAAAATACATATTTAATCACAGATATATGGAGAGATTAGAAACGGATAGTGTAGTAGGAAAATTAGTGGAGAAAAAGAGGCTGAATAACTTGGTTTACATGGAATAGCATCCATGCTCCCAATGAGAATTCAGCCAGAAAAACGGGAAGCAAGAAAGAAACGACATGGGGGAATCAGTCTTTCTGGAAACTGATCCGATTTCTTTATTTTTGGGTTTGCTTATATACCTTTTGTTACACATAGGGATGAATACAGAGTCACGCAGGGGTCAGCAGTCCTGACCTTTATCAAAATCAGGTGCTTCACATAAATGTATAAAAAAAAAGGTCTTAGGGATTTTACATCATCTTCTGGCCATGAGACCTGCTGACATTTTATGATCCTTTCTTTCTGATAACCAATAAACTTATTTCTTCCAATGGTGTTTTTTCTTAAACCAGGCACCACCCTCCAAATAAAGTTGCATTCCTATAGGGTGAGGGTGTAGTGAGTTACAATCAAGAAAGGAATTTATTTAACCCAAGGTTAACATGATTAATCTTAAAGGTTAATACTTATTTCTCCTATATGCT
>SJYQ01001793.1:122659-155465 GCA_006410935.1 Redunca redunca
TAGACTTCTACCCATACATTGCCAAAATGTAATTCTATAACCTTATAACACATAAAATTAGAACTTCTTCCTATTTTAAAATATTTAAGTTTTAGTTCTTCAAACAAAATGGCCTTGTTACCTCAGTTTCTTACAGCTTAGCTAATATATTTGGCAAGCTATTCCCAGTTTTCTTAAAAGAGAGTCAGAACTTCTCTGAGGTGGAAACATGCCAGAGGAATTATTACACACATAAAAATATTACCCCTCAACAATCATTTAGTTTTGCAAGATTAATTTGAGCCTCTTTTCTTGCTCTTAATTCATTATGACTACTCAACTCACTTGGATTATTTCTTGGGGATATTATTTATTATTTATTGCTTGGTAACCATAACTCTGTGTTTTTTAAATAAATAATATCATGTGATCATTTTAAAGACTTTGGCATTCCTTGCCCATTACCATATTTAATTCCAAGGACAAAGTTCAAGATTGTCTACATTAAACTCCATACAACTTTCTTGAATTAAGGCACACCTTCTGCAGCTATTCTACATGGACCTTGCACTCCAGCCACTGATGGTAACTTTTACTTTTTAAAATTTATATATTTTTTATGCTTTTGTGTTTTTCTCCAGAAGAGATGACAGGGAAAGCAAGTTAACCAAAATAGTGTAATTAACAACTGTTATAGTGCTCAAGCTTTTATTGCTCATCACACAATAAGCCAGTAAATCAAGAGATGAGCTGTTGGGCCAGGAATAGCACCTTTATTTGGAAAGCCAGCAGACCAAGAAGATGGGGGACTAGTGTCCCAAAGAACCATTTTAGCCAAGCTAGAGTCCAGGCTTTGTTTTTACTAAAAGTGGAGAGGGTATGGCTGGTTGTCATAAATTTCTTGGTGTCAGAATCCTTTGTTCTTGCCACTGTTCACAGGGGTCTGGTCTTATATTGTTCTCTGCTCTGAATGGAAAAGGTCAACCCTGGAAGGCAGAGCATTAACAAAGTGCTATTTTGTATGAAAGTGAAGTCGCTCAGTCCTTTCCGACTCTTTGCTACCTTAGAGACTATATAGTCCATGGAATTCTCCAGGCCAGAATACTGAAGTGGTAGCCAGTTCCTTCTCCAGGGGATCTTTCCATCCCAGTGATCCAACCGAGATCTCCAGCTTGGCTGGCAAATTCTATACCACTGAGCCACCGTGGAAGACCCACTCTTATGTATATTTTGGGCTATAAACCACATTCTTTTATAAAGGGGTAGAGTGAGCATGACTAAGCAAGGAAACAAAGCACAAAAGAGCTAAAGGAATAGGTCTAAGTTGGACTCCTTTGCTCTTCTCCATTACAGAACTGTAGTAAACAGGCAAATTGAGTGATACAGAGTGAAAAAGTGAAGAGTGAACGTGCAGTCACTCAGGTGTGCCCAACTGTTTGCGACCCAATGACTGTAGCCCTCCAGGCTTCTCTGTTCGTGAAACGCTCTGGGCAAGAATAATGGGTTGCCATTTCTTCAATTGATGGAATACACATATATAGCCTTTGTAAATAGGTTAAAGGAAGATAAATAATCGCTTACATTCACAGAAATAGGAGGATTCAAAGAATATTGAATTCCTTGAACTGTCTGGAAACCAAAGAACTAAAGCAATAACTAGAAAGAAGAGTTGAAACAATATAAGTAACAATTATTAAAATGTTAAAAAAAGTTATTCCCAAGAGCTATTATGAAAGCAGTAATTTGAAATTGGGCACATATCCATGAGTGTGGAACCAAGATTCTCTAGGTGTTTACAGGAACTCACCATCAAGTTCACAGGATTCCTGCTGTATAAAATATAAGTTGGAGAAAAATGCAGGTTATTTTGTCTTAAAAAGAGAAAGAAGTGTCAACTATGGCTGCCTTTATATATTACTTTCAAGCAACTTAGTGCATCAAATGCTAAAGCAAATCAAAAGAACAGAGTTATATTGTGATCATCATTTGTTACTTAGGAATACTTTCAGCCACAGTATATTCTTTGAAAAAGTAAAGCATTAAAAAGAGTTAAGAAATGGAGAATTAAACATTACTTTTATTGATTTAATAAATATAGAATTGCATTATTTTCAGTCAATTTATCTTGAAAAAATAGCCCAAATATGTTGTCACTATCAATAGTAGTGAAAATCTAAGCTATCTTTTCTAAAGATAAGGCATGTTGAATGGGATGCAAAATAGCATAACAGAGAAGAATAAACCTGACTCCATATTTGATGTCTTACTTTTACTTTGCCTTTATGCCTTTTTGCCTTAGTCATGCTAGCTCTGTGCTTTTTCTAAAAGAATATGGTCTGTCAGTTCAGTTGCTTAGTCATGTCTGGCTCTTTGTGACTCCATGGACTACACCATGCCAGGCCTCCCTCCATCACCAACTCCCAGAGCTTACTCTAACTCATGTCCATTGAGTTGGTGATGCCATCCAACCATCTCATCCTCTGTCATCCCCTTCTTCTCTCACATTCCATCTTTCCCGGAATCAGGGTCTTTTCAAATGAGTCAGTTCTTCGCATCAGGTAGCCAAAGTATTGGAGTTTCAGCTTCCACATCAGTTCTTCCAATGAATATTCAACACTGATTTCCTTTAGGATTGACTATTTGGATCTCCCTGCAGTCCAAGGGATGCTCGAGAGTCTTCTCCAACACCACAGTTCAAAAACATCGATTCTTTCATGCTCAGCTTTTTTTATGGTCCAACTCTCACATCCATTCATGACTACTGGTAAAACCATAACTTTGACTAGATGGGCATTTGTTGGTAAAGTAATGTCTCTCCTTTTTAAGGTGCTGTCTAGATTATAACATTATCGAAATGAAGATCTTTTCTGTACAGTTCTTCTGTGTATTCTTGCCATCTCTTTTTAATATCTTCTGCTTCTGTTAGGCCCAAACCATTTCTGTCCTTTACTGAGCTCATCTTTGCATGAAATGTTCCCTTGGTATCTCTAATATTCTTGAAGACATCTCTAGTCTTTCCCATTCTATTATTTTCCTCTATTTCTTTGCACTGATCACTGAGGAAGGCTTTCTTATCTCTCCTTGTTATTCTTTGGAACTCTGCACTCAAATGGGTGTATCTTTCCTTTTCTCCTTTACCTTTCACTTTCCTTCTCTCATCTATTTGTAAGGCCTCCTCAGACAACCATTTTGCCTTTTCATGTTTCTTTTTCTTGGGGATGATCTTGATCCCTGTCTCCTGTACGATAGCACGAACCTCCATCCATAGTTCTTCAGGCACTCTGTCTATGAGATCTAATCCCTTGAGTCTACTTCTCACTTCCATTGTGTAATTGTAAGGGATTTGATTTAGCTTATATCTGAATGGTCTGGTGGTTTTCCCTACTTTCTTCAATTTAAGTCTGAATTTGGCAATAAAGGGTTCATGATCTGAGCCACAGTCAGCTCCCAGTCTTGTTTTTGCTGACTGTATAGAGCTTCTCCATCTTTGGCTGCAAAGAATATAATCAATCTGATTTTGGTATTGACCATCTGGTGATGTCCATGTGTAGAGTCTTCTCTTGTGTTGTTGGAAGAGGGTGTTTGCTATGACCAGTGCATTTTCTGGGCAAAATTCTTTTAGCGTTTACCCTGCTTTGTTTTGTATTCCAAGGCCACATTTGACTGTTACATTCCATGTTCTTCTGAAATATTGCTCTTTACAGCATCAGACTTTACTCCCATCACCAGTCACATCCACTCCCATCACCAGTCACATCCACAACAAGGTGTTGTTTTTGCTTTGGCTCCATCTCTTCATTCTTTTTGGAGTTATGTGGTCTATAGCCTAAAATATATAGGATAGCCCATTTCTCAAGACTTTGACCTTTAAGAGTCCATTCACATAGAGATAAGTTGCCAAACAGAGAATAACATTTGTTGTGTTATAGGTAAGCGTTCTTGAACCAAGACGTTTACCACAAGTAATCATGTCCTGCATTCACCATGCCTTTAAAAAGGCTTTGCTGGAACTCTTCTGGGAGTTCAGGGTTTTGGGTTTTGGAGCATTGAACCCACCTTTTTTTTTTTTTTGCACGACCCTATAATAGAACTTTCTCTGCTCCAAACTCTGACTGTAGGTTTATTTGGCCTCACTAAATATCAAACACATGAACTTGTGTTTGGTAACAATAGTGCATTCTAAACAAGACAATAGGCTACCTAATTGACTCAAGTGTTAATTTTGATCATAATCGTCATGGGATATCTAGAGAAGAAAATAATAACTGATTGAAAGATGCATGTGACACAAATATAGAGCCTGTTTCAAGAAGGAGTCAAAGTAAATATTCAAATAGAATCTCATTTCATTAAAATATTTTGTTTCTAGTCTCTAGAGCCTTAACATATACCTGTTGATTAATAAGTATTCAATAATACCTGCATAAATGTTGGTTGAAATAGAACTCAGATCCATACTCTTCAGAATTATAATATATTTATTTGTGGTTTGCACATTGACTGTGTTATTTTTGTGGAGTAAATGAGTTCATGACTAATAATAAAAGCTATTAAATGTATGTACATCCATTTCTTTTCTTTCTCCTCTGTCTCTCCCTTTGCCTTTTACTAGAAAAAGGATTTACAGCAATTTTCAGAGAAAGGAGAGAGTTTTGCAGAATTGGATATTCACAGATACTTCCAGTGTAAGCCTGATTTGCTCTACGCCTTAATATGATATCTTCATCCTATAATATTATGATATATAAAATGACATCAAGGCTGTATGTGACTAGCGAACCAGGAACAAAATTAGCATTCAGAGTTCTAGCACTCTTTACTTTACTCAATGCACTACTACATATTTATACATATATATATCTTAATATAATTTTATTATTCAGTCTGTAAAAGGTAATGTAATTTTGATTTATTTAAAAAGCAGAAAAAATGGAGTGATGTCATATCTTCAAAATAAAGTTTTCATCACAGGAACGTTAAATTAGGGATTTTAAACAAAGTAGGATATGATAGAGCATACAACTATGAAAGAAATTTACATTTTACCAGAGTCCTATTCTTTGCATCCTCTCCTATAGTTCTGTTTAAACAGGTGTATCACAGATGTGGAAACATCTGGCAGGTCAACAGAATTCTGCCATGATCATATACAAGTTAGGATTGTGCATTTTTTAATATCTGATTGTTAGTAAGGAACTTTCTCTGGACAAATTTTGGTACATTGCATCAAGTGATATATTTCCATTTGGCTTTCCTTTCTTTCCAGTAAGTATTTTCACATGTGTTCACTGGAAATGTTTCGGTGGCCATGGTTACTTATTATTTGTTTTAGAAATATATGTATAATTCTCATTGACCTTTAAGTAATCACCTACTCAATTGTTAGGAATAGGCTGAATTATAATCGATAGATTTTAATTTTATTTTTTCTTCTCCAAAGACTTTTGTGGACCTTTTCAAATTATAAGAAAATTGCTTCAATTGTGCATGATTAATTATACCAGTCCATCAAGTTCTTGAGTATTCCTTCTTCACTTAGACTGCATATGTTAAGGAAATGAATGAAACTTCTTTTAACCTTGTACATATCCAAATAAAAGCCTTCACTTTCTTTCATTAACATAATATAGAGTATTAAGTATACATAAAATATATGCAGTTAGTGTTTATACTATATGTTTGTAACTTTAGGAATTTTTTTTTTTGGTAGAGAAGGGGATAAAAATTAGAAGATTATAGATTTTAAAATTTTATTTTTGTAGTACACATTTGTAAGTCCCACAATAAAAAGTTGCAATGCTTGCTTTAAATTACCTGCTTGCTTTTATGAGCCAAGAAATATTTATGAGACTAAACAAAATAGTCTACAAAGTTCAGGGCCTAAATATCTATAGCATTTACCCAAATCAGATCAAACTAATAAGATTGACAGCACTTTACAGAGAGTGTCTGTAAATCTTGAGGGAAAAGCAGGTTGGACCATTTGGCCCAGTGCTGGCCATTTGGGGGATGTATGGTGGCAATGAGAGGCTTTTCTTTCCTGAAAGTACTGAGGCTGCTGTGACCCCAGGGAGAAGCAAGTGCCATGGGATGCTCTAAACCCCACCTACTGTTTATCAAGATGTGAAATACATTGCAAACAGCCCAAAATTATACACCACAGAAACAACTTTAGCCCAGGAATAGAAAAGAAAAACAAGGAAAATATCATGATAAACTAGGTTCTGTGCTGTATTTCTCAGCTCCATTTCTATCGGTTTATCAACCGTTTCTTTATTTTTCTAGTTACTTTAGAATTTCTTGTTGAAGATTTATTTTCATGAAGTATCAAAATTGCAAGGTCTTTGATTGTTGTCCTTCAAAACATGCATTTTTCCTAAAAAGACGATTTTGTTTGTGTGTAAAATCAACCACTCATCTACATTTTAATCAGGTTATTTTCATCTTAAATATGAACTCTGAATATTAGCTCAGAAATTCATGACCACCCCACATCTGCTTGGAAGACCAACAAACCTAACGAAGTGTCTCCACAGGACAAGGGCAGCATGAGGGAAGGTGTGAAGTTCTGGATATTCTAGTCTCCTAAAATGGTCCATTATACATACTCATTGAAAACCCCCTTTTTTTTTTCATGCAACCAGAAGATTGTTACAGAGTTGCACTAAAGAGGTCCAGAATTCTCACAAAACTATCTATCTGCATGGCAACCAGCCTACAATGGGCTTCTGATTCCTTCACCAGCGAGGCCAAGCCTACTTCCAAGTTTCCAACCAGGGTGTCTGCAACGTGCCTCCTACTTTGACAGCTGTTGAATGCCACAAGGGTTACAATAGCTTATGCTGGGAGGACTCCAAATGTCTTCCCACAGTGGTGGGTCCATTTCTCATAAAAGACAATGAGAGGGAGAGACTGACATAATATTTATAGAAACTTCTTAATCTCTGGTGCATTGTAAATGTTTACAGCTCAAGGTGGGGAATCTGGCTACTTACCAAAATTTTTTTTTTCACCCCGGAGTTTTACATCAGATTAGATTTAAATATTTCTAGTCCCTATCACTATCCATATTTAAGTCTCTGTCTCAATTCTGAATCAGTCTCTCTCTCTTTCTCCCTCTTTTTCTCTTATTCTATAAATATTTACTGTGCCATTTTTTCCCAAGCTGTATTTAAACTCATTTCTGCCTATCTCAGGCAAATAAGAGAGTTTCCATTCTTTGCACCTGTCTCTGTACCAAAAATACTCGACTGACTCAATCCAACATTGGCAAGGTTTCTAAATTATTAAACCATATGGAAAGAAGCTTTATTGAAATACTGAAGCAATTTACTTCCTAAAGAGTACTTTCCATTGGACCTATTTGATTTTGAACACAACCCTTCTGTGTAGAGATGTTTCTTTGGTCTTGTCCTCCTCATACATTCTAAGAGGTGAATGAAGAGAGAACCGTTTTAGTCCAATTGTTTAATTTAAAAAAAAAAAAGAGGAAAGATAAGAACTTAGTAAAAGATGCTGAAGAAAATATCACAAAATGTGATATTGGGCTAGTTGCAAGTTTATTTTGAGAGAGTGGGGAGTGGAGTTCTGTCTCTTTTGTAAAAGGAGAGAATTCAATGATTTTTCTTTCTTTCTTTCTTTCTTTTTAAAACAGTTTCTTCCAGTTCTAATATTTACTAATTTATGGTCCAAATTTTTCCAAGCCCTCGTACTTTCTACAGCTCTCATGTTACTCCCCCACCTTAATATCTGATGTCATCTTTCATTATTTCTTTAAAAATAACCTTTTTCTCATGAACTCCCTTCCCTTTAACCACACCAGAAAATGAAAGTAGAGAGAAAAATAAACTGATAATAAAAATTGAATAAATTTTGGTCCATCATGCTATTTTGTAGACTGTAGATACTAAACAAGGAGTATCCTTTGACAACTTTCTTTTGCAGTTTCAACATTTTCTTAATTACTCAGGACAGAAAAAGCTACTACATGAAAAATAAGCAAATTGTGCTTTCATTTTAGCAGCGAAGTCTATTAAAACAGCTAAAGAAAAGTTTAAGTAGATCACAATTCAGATTTATTGCATATGCTACTAATTTGTATTTATTTTGATTAATGTTAACACGAACATTATGGCTTTCCTGGTGGCTCAGATGGTAAAGAAACTGCCTGCAATGCAGGAGACCTGGTTTTGATCCCTAAAATGGGATGATCCCCTGCAGAAGGGAATGGCTACCTAATCCAATATTCTTTCCTGGAGATTCCATGGACAGAGGAGCCTGGCGGGCTACAGTCCATAGGGTTGTAAACAGCTGGACATGACTGAAGCACTAAGACACACAACATATAAATTAGTGAATGGTTAGAAAACCATTAACTAAATAGTTTTCTTTTGGTTAATGAAAGCTATTTTGTTTTAAATTTAAGTAAAGTTGGAAGTACACACCCTTCTCTTGTTTTGCTCATTCGTAAGATTTTTCAACTCAGAACTGCTCCATAAGAATGATGACTCAGCCACCACTTACACATTAAGAATGCTTTGTGATTTGTATTTTAAGTAAATAGGCAAGGCACTTTACTTTCTAAAAATCTTTCTCTACCACTTCTTTTGTTAAATGCTTTGGCTATCAACAGTAGATCTGCCCATTGGTAAATTAGATATCTAAATTTGAAAACTCATGCTATGACATTTTAAGACAAATATACAATTAAAAGAAAATCTAGCATTATTAAATTTTTGAATGAGGAACAACTAAAGTCTAATCTCATAGCAACTTTGTAACTGGTAATAGAGTTGTCCTTCATTATTGGAGGGTGATTGCTTGCCAAACTCCCTTGGATAGCAAAATTTAAAAACTCTCAAGACCCTTTATGTTAAAAAATGGTATAGTATTTGCTAGTAAAAGCTGAATTTAGAAAAGGCAGAGGAACCAGAGATCAAATTACCAACATTCCTTGGATCATAGAGAAAGCAAGGGAATTTTGGAAAAATCAGCTTCATCGACTATTCCAAAGACTTTGTGTGGATCACAACAAACTGTGGAACATTCTTAAAGAGATGAGAATACCAGACTAACTTACCTGTCTCCTGAGAAACCTGTATGCAGGTCAAGAAACAAGAATTAGAACCAGCCATGGAACAATGGACTTGTTCAAAATTGGAAAGGAGTACAATAAGGTTGTATATTGTCCCTTGGTCTATTTAACTTATATGCAGAGTACATCCTGTGAAAGATGGGCTGGATGAATCACAAGCTAGAATTAAGACTGCTGGGAGTAATATCAAAAGCCTTGGCAGAAAGTGAAGAGGAATTAAAGAGCCTCTTGATGAGGGTAAAAGAGGAGAGTGAAAAGCTGGCTTAAAGCTCAATATTAAAAAAAAACAAAACAAAAACTAAGATCATGGCATCCAGTCCCATCACTTCATGGCAAATAGATGGGAAAAAGTAGAAACAGTGACTGGTTTCATTTTCTTTGGCTCCAAAATCACTGCAGATGGTGATTGCAGCCATGAAATTAAAAGATGCTTGCTCCTTGGAAGTAGAGCTATGACAAACCCAGATAGCTTATTAAAAAGCAGAGATATCACTTTCTGAGAAAGGTCTGAAAGGTTGCTGCTATGAGCCATGTGCTACGCCAGGATTTGTGACCTCTGGAGAAGAGGATTTTGACCTGGAGCCAGAGATGAGGCTTGACGACCAGAGCTTTCTGTGTAACAGAATTTTATTAAAGAATAAGAGAGATAGACAAAGCTTCTGACATAGACATCAGAAAGGGGCAGAAAGCATGTCGGTTTGCTAGTTTTTAGCAAGGTGTTTTATGTCTGTTAACGAGCTGCTGATCAGATAACAGAGACACCTCAAGGCTGAGGGAGTTTCACCAGGCCCCTCTCCCACAAGATACATTTTTGAGAGAGAATGGCACTCTCTGACATGCCATCCCTGGCCATAAACCAATGGACATGAATAGTGGTTTGTTGAGCTGTTATCAACCCAAGGTTTGAGAAAAGAAAATAAGGTTAGTCTTAGGCAGAACCTATTTGAAGAAAGGCAGATTCCAAAGCAAATCCATAGTTTCATTAACATAGCTTAAGAAAAACATTCCCATAAGGAAAATCATATTGATTATCTCAAGGCAGAACCTGGTGCCATCAACACAGAATTAAAAGAAGCTTCTTTTAATTTTGTGTTGGGAAGAGGAAAAAAAATAATGTCTGCCACTTGCAGTTTATTTCCTCCAAAGTTATGGTTCTTCCAGTAGTCATGTATGGATGTGAGAGTTCATCAAGAGGACTTAGCACCAAAGAACTGATGCTTTTCCCCTGCGGTGCTGGAGATGACTCTTGAGAGTCCCTTGGACTGCAAGTAAATCAACCAGTCAATCCTAAAGGAAAAAAACAAAAACAAAAACAAAAACCCTGGATACTCATTGGAAGGACTGATGCTGAAGCTGAAGCTCTAACATTTTGGCCACATGTGTGAAGAGCCGACTCACTAGAAAAGACCCTGATGCTGGGAAAGATTAAAGGCAGAAGGAGAAGAGGGCTACAGAGGATGAGATGGTTAGACAGTCTCCATTACTCAATGAATGAGAATTTGAGCAAATTCTGACAGTAGAGGACAGAGGAGCCTGAATTCTGCAGTCCATGGGGTCACAAAGAGTTGGACATGACTTAGTGACTGAACAGCAACAAACAAAATAGTATTTGCTTATAACCTACTCACATTCTTCCATAGACTTTAAATTACCTCTTAATTTTCTTATAATACTGAATACAGTCTAAACACCATGAAAATAGCTGTAAATACAATATAAATGCTATGCAAATAGTTGTAAGCTTGCAGGAAATTCAATTTTTTTNCCCTGCTACCAGACCACTGTTAGATAAGCCATAGAACTGGTCATTGCCCTCCTATCCAGAGAGGCTACTGGATTATGCTGGTCTCCAGGTACCAGTCGGCTGGTCTGAGAAGGTGCGTGGCAGGGGAGCAGAAGTAGGCCTTCCTCCCCTCTCTCACTTCCTTCTCTCTTCCTCCCTGCCCTCTCTGTGCTTTGCACTGTGCTTTTCTGAGCTGAGGATACAAAGATAATTGTTATAATGAACACAAGGCTCCATACAAGTAACAATGAATGAACATTTACTATATACCATGCATCCTGATAAGCCTTTGCATGGGTCAGTCCTCACAACAACTTGATGAAACAGATAAACATTATCCTCTATTTTACAGGTGACTCTTGAAAGGTTATTCAGTAGTCAAGATCATTTAGTTAGAAACTGGTGACTAGAGTGAAATTAGAATTTTTGCCTACAAGGAGATTACAGAGCAGCAGGCTGGTTCACCCTTCCTGCCCACTTTGGGGGCTCCCCCCCAACACGCCATTTGTATATAATTCCCCTAGGAAACAAAAGGAGGTTAGCTTGGGTTTGTGGATTTGTCATCCAGCAGTATAGCTCTTGACTTGCAAAGGGTGTATGTAAAAAATCTTTGTAGGAAGAAAGGGGAAGAGGCCTGAGAGGGGAGCCTGCAGGAGTTTTGGCACTGATCCCTGGGCGCTTTGTTCTAGAGGATTAGAGTCTACCCAGAGAGTCAGCTGGGGAAAGCAAGGACTCCCTTAGAGCACGGCTAAAGAAACTCAGAAGATGTGAGAATTTGAGCTGCGCTATCTGACCTCTCTCTTTTCTGAGTTCCCAACCTCTCACCCCCAAATTTCTCACCAGATGAAAGGCAGGCAGAGCCCCTCCAATATGCTAATTCTGGAGCCTCCAGTCACCCTCTCAGGTGTATCTTGAGTGTGCAGAGGAGAGACAGGGAGGGTGTTTGAATGTTGAGGCAGCTTATTGCAAACTCAAACTTGGAGATTAGCTGAGGCTGGGGTGCTGGGCTGCAGAGCAAAGGTGGAAGTTTCCAGAATTGGATGTTCTAATCTTTGAGGACCTTATCTCTCATCAGGACTGTGAGAAAGCATCTGCTTTGCTGTGGCTATAGTTTATGCCAAGGAAACCCGCTCTCAGACTGGCTAAGGGGACAGCATGGGGGGACATGATGTTCCAGCTGCTCCCGGGGAAAGTCCCATGGGAAGGCCCGCTGATCATGTGCTGTGCATGTCCTGACCCTGGGGAGGACAGATCTGCTGGACAATCGGATTGCCTGGCCCCCAGGACTTCCTTCCTTCGGGGCTTTGTCTAATCAAAATGAGCAACGGCAGCATCTTGCCTTTGAAGCTGCAGCTGGAAGCCTTTCTGGCCACCCCCTCTCTGCTCTCCCCCTCCCTCCAGCCAGCCCACAGGGAGGGGGAGCCCCTCCACAGCCCAATGCCTGTGACTCTGTTCTCCTGTGCTCTGCCTCCCCAGCTAGACATCCTGATCTGTGAGAGAAAATCCATGCACTTGGTACATCAGGCAGGTTTCTACTGCCTCTGAAGCGCGACTGCTTGTAAAAACCAGTGTGAGTTTAAATGAGTTCAGGCTATAAAGCAGTGTCCAGCACAGTGCTGATCTTCCACAGGCAAGCCAGAAATATCTGACATAGTGGTGACAGTTCATGCTGCGAATATTGATAAAGACCAGACGACATTCCGTAAGAAATAGGTAGAACTCCCCAAACTCAGAAATTTCTTTCTCACATAACTTGTTCCTTCAATCCAAGGGAAGTTAAGCTCTTGGAACTTCATGTACTTACTATCATGAAACGAGGCCGAGAGGCTTGCAAAGTCCAGTGTGGTGTGTAGGTATGTATATAGCAATGAAATATGATAATGGAATATTATTCAGCCTCTAAAAAGGAAACTTTGTGACAGCATAGGTGAGCCTGGAGGACATTATGCTAAGTATAATAAGCCAGACATGGAAAGAAAAACATTACACAGCCTCATTTATTTGTGAAACCTAAAAAATGTAGAATTCTTAGAAACAGAGAGTGGAATGGTGGTTATCGGGATCTAGGAGATGCAGAAAATGGGAGATGTTGGTGAAAGGTTACAGACTTTCAGTACTGAAGTATGTGTGAGTTCTGGATATCTAATGGACTGCATGGGGACTGTAGTCGACAACACTGTAGGACATACCAGAAAGTTGCTAAGAGAGTAGATGTTAAGTGTTCTCATACATAAAAAGGTTAACTATGTGAGGTGATGGATGTGTTTAACTAGCTTCCTTGTGGTAATCACATCATATACATATGTCAAAATAACCCTTGCATCCCTTACCCTTTTGAAACATCTTTTACCTGTCAATCATACCTCAATAAAGCCAGGGAGGAGTGGGGAAGGAGCAACCTGCCTACTTCGGAAACTAGCTTTAACTATTTGTACTAACAGACAAGGCTAGGCAAGACATGTAGGAAGAAGGGGACCAAACTCTTCTGTCTGCTCATGACAAACTTCAGTATAACTTATTTTTAAACTAACTTTAATTAAATGTGTGCCAGGTGCTATTCTAAGGCAGTTAATTCTCAAAAACACCTTATTAAGTCAGTTTGTTGTTTAGTCACTAAGTCACATTCAACTCTTTGCAACCGCCTGGACTGCCGTGTGCCAGGCTTCCCTGTCCTTCACTGTCTCCTGGAGTTTGCTCAAACTCATGTCCACTGAGTCAGTGATGCCATCCAACCATCTAGTCCTCTGTCACCCCCTTCTCCACTTACCCTCAATCTTTCCCAGGATCAGAGTTTTTTCAATGAGTCAGTTCTTTGCATCGGGTGATTTGCCCCATTTTAGAGATGAAGAAACTGAGGCACAAAGATAGTAAACAACTTTCCAAGAAGCTAATAAGTAGCAGAGACAAGATACAGACTCTAGCTGTCTGTCTATAGAACCTGAGTTTACCATTAATCCTCCATTGCATTGGCTGGACTAGGTTAACCACCTTTCCAATTCTGAGATTCTCTGATTTTAGGACACTATAAACCCATTATACCCCTTCTAAATTTCTCAAACCATCTAGGTCTCTATGGCTACAGACATAATAATACTTTGGGATCAATATTTAGATTAAGCTAGATTAATATAAAAAAAAGACAACAAAATGAGTAAAACTCTGCTTAACTTTACCCAACATTTACTACAAATGTATTGTTATTTTCAGAATTGACCTTAAAAGGCAGCTCTGTATTTGTCAGACTCAGTCATTTATAATGTAGTAAGATTCTGACTTTGTGTGTAAGTGCTAGAAACCATGTTAAAATAAGGTGTTCTTCAGTTCAAAAGTAGCAATGATGCTAAGCTGATTTCAACAAGTTGAGTTCTTACTGGGCAGGGGCTTGATTCTCACTCATGAAGCAGGGAGGAGATAAAGGGAACAGACCAACATGGAATAAACTGAGGCTCCAGTAGGCTGTCCTGAAAAACCTAGAGCAAGTACTGAGTTGGAACACTGGCCAAAAAGTCAAGGGTAATCCACACCAAAACGAGAAGTCGCTGGGCCTGGGAATAAATGCAAGGGATGTTCTCCCAGGGCCACATATGATGGCATGCACACAGCAGCCCTCTTAGGTACGGTTCCTATTAGAGCCAGAGAGGCACCATCCACCACTGAGGAACTGGAGGGTAGGATGTGACATGCCCTGCCCCCAACGGCATAACTGAAAACTGACTGAAAACAGAAGTCACCCCCAACCCCTGCTCTTGGCTGCATTTCCTTGTTTAGCTGGAGAGCCTCGAGGGAGAAGAGGGTTGCGAAGGGAGGCCAGGTAAATTAAAAGCACCTGCACTGACCGTTGTACACAATTAGAACAGTACTCCCCTTAAAAAAGGAAGTAGCTCGCAAACCCTGTCAGTCCAACAAACCCATTAAGATGCTGGGGGGCGGGGGGTTGGCTCATGGACCACCTACCCCTGCCAGGCAATCACCACTTAAAAGAAAACAGGGAGAAGAAAACAGCCCATTAGATTGAATGAGAGACACTTAGATGAGACACCAGTGAGGTGATGTCTGGCTTTTTATTAATTACTATAAGTAAATTAATAACGCATACCAGAACTAAAGCAGAAACATTGTCTTATTGGAAACCCTTGGGATAATCCCAGAGACCACCAGCCATCCAGGGCTGAGAAGTGGGGGAAAATGGGATTCGGCAACACCTCGGTGCCCCCTCCCACCCCTGCCAGCTCACACGGTTAACAGTTGTCTCAACAGATCAGGGCCTGCAGAACGCTCGCGGACTTGACTTGGAATCACCAAATGGGTTCAGCCTCCATTATGTTCATACCGGTGGCTCGGAGCACATGCTGATGAAGGAGGCACACAGCTATAAATGGCACCTACCTGCATCAGAGGCCCTTAGCCATGAGCTTGTGAGGCTGCCAGGGAGACGGCATAGGAAATGGCATAGGTTAAGAACAAGTTCTCCTGCTTACATTCCTGTCTCTGCCACTCACCAACCGTGTGGCCTTAGACAAGCCACGTAACCTGCCTGGGCCTTGGGCTCCTCACCTATAACATGGAATGGGAGGTGTGACTGGCTGGATGGGAAGGTTTCTTGGGGAAGGCACCAACCCTGGCTCAGAAGAGAGAGGAGCTGGTGGCTTTGCCTCTGGAGTGAAGAACCTTGGGCAGGTAGTTCAGTGACTGGCCACAGTGGCCTATAAAGGAAATTCGATCCCACAGCCCAAATGATGGCATGAGTTCTGAGGTCTGGTCCTCCTCTCATGACATTCCTTCTGTCCACAGATGTACCGAGGATTCACCAAGATGCCCCATGTGCAGTACATCCACACAGAAGCTTCTGAAAGTCTCTGTGGCCTTAAGCTTGAGGTCAACAAGTACCAGTACCTGCTGACAGGTAATGGCCAACTCCAGCATCTAGGTCAGGGTTGGGCCAAGGTACCCTGCTCCTCAGTTCAGAGGATGAAGGAGTTGTAGACACAGCAGTGTTCTCGGGTCCCTGGTGATGTGCCCACTGAATTTTAGGGAGTTATCTAGAGTTGAGTCTATCTTACTCAGCCAGTGGTGGGAGCTTCAAGTTTCTACGTGAGGCTGGGTTTTACTTATTTTTTTAAATTAATTTTTATTGGAGTATAGTTGCTTTACGAGGCTGGGTTTTAGTCTCCATTCTACCACTGACTGGAGACGAAATCTAGTTTTGCAATTTCTCAGCTTTACAATAAGTAAAAAGAAACTGCTAGTACCTATTGCTCTCCACATCTCAGTCAACCTATTAGGTCTGTCTTTTAAAGATATCCACCTTTAGGTAATCAGTAGAGAAAAGGGAAAAAAACAAAGACCAAAAGCCATTGATGTGAGAAGAGAACAGTTGGTCTCTGACCTAAGCTCCAGTCTCACTGGGTTTGTGGACCTTCCACAAATTGTTGAACCTCTCCAAGCTTAATTTTCTGCATTTGGAAAATGGGAATACAATCCATCCTAAAAGATGTTGGAGAGGATGAAATAAAATCATGGGACTGAAAAGTACTTAGTACATACATTTCCTGGCCTAAGGAGGTTACTCAGTAGGCATGAATTCCTTCTCTTCTAGCTGGGTTCTGGGCAAAATAACTCTCCCCTTGTCCCTTCCCTCCTCTAGGCCGTGTCTATGATGGCAAGATGTACACAGGACTGTGTAACTTTGTGGAGAGGTGGGACCAGCTCACCCTCTCCCAGCGCAAGGGGTTGAACTATCGATATCACCTGGGCTGTAACTGCAAGGTAAGCCCCAGGGAGAGCAGGCAGAGGGGCTGCTGGCTAGCAGCCTTAGAAATACCAGCTCCTCCAGAACTGGGCTCAGGGCCCTTGGGCTGGGAAGGGCATGAGTGTCAGGCCTGGGCAGAGGGGCAGGTCTGAGCAGGGGTGGTGAGCAATGCTGCACCTATGCTGAGAGGAAAGAATGCCTTTCTACTGTAATCTGTGCTGCCCACTTGGCAGCTGCTGGGGCATGAAGGCTCTTCAGCATTCTTGACTCCCTGCTCCGAACTGTGACTCAAGGTTGTAGAAGGTACAGGATCCTTAATGGCAGGTCCTGCCAAGTCCCAAGTGGGCTTGCTTAGACAGCTGACTCACTGGTGGCCCCCACCCAAGGCGGCTTAACTGGTATAGGACTGCTGATACCACTTGCTTCAGAAGTTCACTCTTCAAACTAGCCCAACTTCTTGACCCAAGCACAGAGTTAGGGCCCACAGACTTGCTGCTGTGGGAGGCAGCTGGGCCAGTCTCTCAGTTAATTCTCATGACAACTCTGCAAAATTGGGGTAACAGTGATTACTACTATTATAGTTTTAATTATTCCTATTTTGCAGATGAGGAAACAGACGACCAGAGAGTAGCTAGGTCTAAGTCACACAGTTCACTGTCTGATTTCCAGCCTATGGCAGCTGGACTCTACATTTTTAGGCTTTAATCTTTTTGATTTCTCAATTCCCTACAACTGCGAAGAACTCCCATGCTTGCTTGTTACCACTTGAGAGGAAAAGCTCTCCCAAATATCTAATTCTACCACTTTCTGGCTGTGTGACTTGGGGCAAGTTACTTAACCTCTCTGAGGCTCTATTGTTTGTAAAAGGGAGATAAATCAGTTATGAGAATTAAAGATAGAGGCTGGCTAAAGAATAAGATAGAAGCACTACTGGTACATAGTAGGTGCTCAATAAGTATTGGTGAGTGTTATTTATATTGTCCTCACTAAGGGAGGGATGTGGCTGGGCTCCACTGCAGAGATCTTGCATCGGGCCTAAGTCCACCATGGCAGAGTCCACCAACCTTTGTTTGTTATCTCACTGCAGATCAAATCCTGCTACTACCTGCCTTGCTTTGTAACCTCCAAGAACGAGTGTCTCTGGACCGACATGCTCTCCAACTTCGGCTACCCTGGCTACCAGTCCAAACACTACGCCTGCATCCGGCAGAAGGGTGGCTACTGTAGCTGGTACCGAGGATGGGCACCCCCAGACAAAAGCATCATCAATGCCACAGACCCCTGAGCATCAGACCCAGCCCCACCTCACTTCCCTCCCTTCCCACTGAGCTTCCCTTGGACACTAACTCTTCTCAGATGATGACAATGAAATTAGTGCCTGTTTTCTTGCAAATTTAGCACTTCGAACACTTAGAGGAAAATCTATGCTGTCATATGGAGTTTCTTTGGAACCATCCTCCTGGCCCCAACCCTCCCTTTCTTTTTGGTTTTTGACATCACCCATTTCCACCCGGAAATTTTGGTGTCATGCCAGAAAGAATGAGGAACGGGTACTCCTCTTCTTCGTGATGATATAATCTATATTTTTTTAGGAAAACAAAAATTGAAAAACTACCCCATTAGGGCATTGTAATATCTACCCTTCCTTCTTCTTTCCCATCTCACCATCTCCCAGACTCTCCTCCCTTTGCCCTTCTCTACCCTCTTCCTCAGTACGTAAAGGACACAGACAAGGAAGCTGCTGAAAAGCCAACTGTTTCAAATCAGTCAAGGGCAGCCAGCAGATAGACTCAAGGTACGCAGAAGATCTTACACACCGAGGAGATGCTACTGCATGTCCTTACCAGACTGTGTCTGTCTGTGTCTGCACATGAGAGGGAGGGAGGGAAGGAAGAAGCTGCAAGAGGGTCTGGATGATGCAGCACACACAGTTCCCCCAGCCACTGATGCTTGGGTTGACCAGATGTTTCTGAGTCTGGAGCAAGCAGCCAGGCCAGAATAACAGAATTTTCTTAGTTGATGAAGACTTAAACATCTGCCTGAGGTCAGGAGGCAATGTGCCTTAGACAAAAGCTCAGGTGAGAGACTAAGATGAATGTCTTTCCTCTTCTCACTTCCCACAAGATTTCCTCCTGGAAACGTCTTTGGTAGATCTGGCCAGGAGCTTGCCTTTATGTAAATCGGAGAAATACGAACACCGTACACTATCCACAGATATAGAACAAGTAGATTTGGGTAGAGGATATTATTCCAAAGTAGCATTTTAGTTCACCTAGGGGGGTGTGTTTGCATACACATTTATGTATACCCACGTGGGGACATAAGCTAATTTTTTTTTTTACAGGACACAGAATTCTGTTCAATGCTGTTAAATATGCCAATAGCTTAATCTCTTCTATTTTGTTGTTGTTGCTTGTTTGAAGAAAATCATGACATTCCAAGTTGATCTTTTTTTTTTTCCATTTTAATTAAAATTTGAAATTCTGAGCACCCTCAGTATCCCTCTAATTGGGGTCATCTGACCTCTGTCCTCCTTTTCTCCTGCTTCATGTTTGGGGCCTTCATTTAACTGCCTTTACTGGCTGGCTCAGATGGGAGATGCGAGTTAGTGTGGGTCAGGGCCTGGGCACAGGAAGGAAAGCTGCAGTGTCTTGCCTTGGCTAGATGGCCACCTTTTCTGGGTTTGGGGACAACTTGCTCCTTTTCCTATAGCAGGCCCTCACCTCATAGAGTTAAAAGTGGTGGTCACTGGGAAAACCTGACTCTGCAAACAGCTGTAGGGTTTTTGTTGTGTTTTTTGAAATAAAACTATAATATAAATTCTCCGATTAAATAAAATTATTTTAAGTTTTAGTGTTGAAAGTGAGATGCCAAGAGTAGGTGATGATGTCTATTTTACAGAATTGAGGATGGGAGGATGGTTACATTTAACATGATGGCTCTATCTCTTTTTTTCAGATTATGGGTATTTGTCCTCTATTAGTATTTGTATCTTCAGTTCATTCCACTTTAGGAAACAGAGCTGCCAATTTATACGGGAGGAATAAAAGTAGTAGACAACACAATGTAATGTCTCGCTCACAAACACAAATGCCCAGGCAAGGTGTTTGGCAGAACATCAGAGCGAGAAGGCAGTCAAGGCATCTGGTTTCCTCCAGACTGGTCTCATTACCTAATACCTTTCAGCTTGTGGTGGCGACATTTGGCATGCAGGAAACAGGAGACTTTGCTCTCATTTGGGCAGCATAAGTGGAAGGTGCTGAGTTCAGGAGGCCAGTGGTTTTTAAGGGGTAAGCCCCAGACTTGGTGTTTTAAGATTTTCTTAATTTGAACCTCAAAGTCCTACAAGGTGGAACCCCTAACCCGATCTGCACAGGTGCCTTCCCACAACTGGACATCAGTGTGACTCCATGAGGCATCTGGCTATTCTTGGTCCTTGGTGGGGTCACCTCCACTCACACAAAGAGGGACTTGAGGTGAAGCCTGAGCACGAATCACCTGAAGTTTCCCTCTGAAAAGTTGATGGAACCACAGTCCCATCTGCCAGGCCCTGGCAAGGAGAACAGCAGGTCCTGAGCAAAGAAGGGTCCTTTGCAGAGTGATGTCAGAGGGCGGTTTTTGAGCTTTCTATAAGCTATAGCTTTGTTTATTTCACCTGTTCACTTACTGTATAATTTAAAGTCATTTATGTAGCTGAGACACTTCTGTATTTCATTCATTTCATGAGCGTTTTATTTTGCTAAATCTTATGTCATGTGTAGGCTGTAATATGTGTACACTGTGTTTAAGAGAAAAGAAAAAAAACCCACATGCCGCCATTTTTCTGAATCAAATTCTACAGTGGAATGGAGGGTAAAGACTTCTGCTGTGCCGGCAGCTAGATTGGTAAATGGGGAAACTAGAGGGAATGAGCACTGAAGAGTCCTCTAGACTCCTCCCTATTGGCATCCTAGTGCTTTCTGGACTACGAAGGAGAAGAGGAAAAAATAGCAAGTACATTCACATTCTTGCTGGGTTATCAACTGGCCCTGGACACTCTGCTGGTCATTCCCATTCCTTTTTCCCTCTAGTCCCTTCATCCACCCCATTGAGAACCCATGATTTCACCTAAAAATCCAGGGCCATGGGACCTGTGATTCTGAGATGTCTTGGCCTCCTGTGGCCATCTCTTCTGCCTCCCTATGCAAGAGGCACCGCACCTAGGCTCTCACCTTTCAGGCCAGTGCTCCATCTGGCCAGCACTGGGAGACTCCTGTGCTTTTTCACCCTTGCACAGCCCCAGACATATAATGGCAATCAGGCTACAGCCCATGAGCACCATTTTTCATACAAAATATGAGGGTTCTTGAGCAATTTAAAAAAAAATGACTTATTGGAACAGCTGTCTCAGAGAAACTGTGGTCCCCAAGAGAAAACACCCACCCCTGCCTCTGTCCTTCATCATGTGCTCCCTGACCAGCAACGTGGATTAACCAAAAACGACACCCAAGTGTTTGGCTCCTGGCTGAGAAAGTAAAAATATCACTAAAATAGTTTTACACAAGAAAAACACTTTTAAAATTCTGGCAGCAAAAACGAAAACACAATGGGCGCATGCTGGGGAGACGGATATCATCAGCTTCCAAACGGGCTCCTGGGAGGCACGAGAAGGGCTCATGGTCCGAGGGGAGGGGCTTCATGAAATTCTCCCAGGCACCAACCCCCTTCCTCCTTAGCCAGTCTGCTGTCCTGAGACCCAGAAGTGATGGAGAGAAACCAACTAGAGAAAACCCTGTCTGGAAGGAATGTATTTGTTGCTAAATTTTGTAGCACTGTTTACAGTTTTCCTCCATGTTATTTATGAATTTTATATTCCGTGAATGTATATTGTCTTGTAATGTTACATAATGTTCACTTTTTATAGTGTGTCCTTTATTCTAAACAGTAAAGTGGTTTTATTTCTATCACATACCTGCAGTCTCTTGCTTCTTTGTGTCCTGACCGCCAATGGGGGTTATGGCGACCACAGAGGGTCTCAGAAATCAGGTCCTGCCTGCTTTGGCCCCTGGCCTGTGCATAGTCCCTTCCCTCCATTCAATTCCACAGTATGGATCCACCCTGCCCCAGCCCTTTCCCCAGGCGGGAGCATTTTCAGGAGAGGCATCCTAGACTTCCTATGGCAGCTAATCCAGCCCTGACCTTCCCCCCCGATTCTATGACTAGGGTTCACCCCAGTTCTACAGAATCTGGATCAACATCTAATTACCTGTTAGTGGTTCGGGTATTCCCAGACTGGAGCCCTGACTTAGTCTTCCGTATTTTCTTTCTTGGAATCTCAACCTAGTGGAAGTCGGAGAGGGGCAGCTCAAACAGCAGTCCTTGATGCCAAATGCCTGCCTGGAATTTCAAGTATGACTTGGCCTAGTTGAGAATGCCAGGAACTCACTACAGCCATGCAACACCCTCCCCCAACCCAGCCCCACTCAGAACTTACAGCAGGGCCTGTCACCCTCAATGGGCTGGGTTGGCGGCAAACCCTTCACCCAAATATTATCCCACTGCTGACAGTGTTTCAAGGTATGACTTTGCCCCACTTTTAAAACTACTCTATTTTGAGCACCTACTGTATGGCACTGAGAAGGAAATGTCACCCCACACCAGTATCCTTACCTGGAAAATCCCATGGGCGGAGGAGCCTGGTAGGCTGCAGTCCATGGGGTCTCAAGGAGTCGGACATGACTGAGCAACTTCACTTTGACTTTTCACTTTCATGCATTGGAGAAGGAAATGGCAACCCACTCCAGTATTCTTGCCTGGAGAATCCCAGGGACGGCGGAGCCTGGTGGGCTGCCGTCTATGGGGTTGCACAGAGCTGGACACGACTTAAGCGACTTAGCAGCAGCAGCAGCATTGTATGCCAAGCACAGTACCCTGTACACATGATCGTGTTAAACCTCAACAACCCAATCAAGTGGTTCCACTCTCATACATGGTTTTCAGCCAAGGAAGCTGAGGCTCACAGAGATCCAAAGCCTAGTAAGCAGGCAGAACTGGGATTCAAACTCAGGCTAGTTTGAGGATAAATCCTGAATTTTCTTCACTGTTTATCATTTTGTTGGAACATGCCCCCTTCTTGTTCCAACCAGTATACCCTGGCTGGTATGACACCTCACTAGATCAAATACAAGGGAAAGAGAGTCAACGAGAAACATTTTTGCCTGCTTAGACTATCCCCCCACCTGGAGACACCTATCAGTGTCTCCAAATAGGACTTGGAAGCTCAGTTGCCTAAGCTTGGGACTAAAAGCAGACTGCTGGAACCCTATGAACCATCTTGTGCCCCAAGACTTGTGTTCTTTGCAAGGCATGCATGGGGCCATGGCCCTGCATTCCTTTGACCAGTTTAACAAGACCACTGACCATGAAAGCAGGCATGTCACGGGCTCTTTCCAGCAGCCCAGAACTCTTCCATCTAACTTCTGGCCGCAGAATGGAGAGCTCCCCACCTCATACCCAAAAATATGTTCACCTTTCCCACCCTCCAAATGGGAGGCTATCCCACATATTCCAAACTAAACTCCAAGCACTTCCCAGCAACAACGTTGGGTATATTCAAAAGTTTGAGTGCAAAGAGGATGTACAAGGAAACTGACCTTTGATGATTAATGGAAACAAAAAACTCACTGCTTTTATTAAAATAAAGAGTTGAAACCTGCACAGGGCTCACATGAAATAACAGTCTACCTTAGAAACATCTTTCACCTTTGTTTTCAATTGCCAGCTCAAGTTGTCCCCTGATTTGCTGAAAATTCCCAGTGTCCCATGGAATGCTGTGTATCTTTGTCATTTACTCTGCTACCTGAAATTTCACCTGGAGACCTGACTCTTCCCCACCTGTAAAGCCAGGTGTTCCCACAGGATATCACAGCTCTTCCTTAGAGCCTAGGTGCTCAGGGAGCAACCCCCATGCCCACCTCCTCCATTCAAACGGACTGAGTACATGGACATCTGTATTTATTCCATACCACAAAAATGATAAGAGTGAAAAAAGGTACTTACCATTGGCTTGTGATTGGGGAAAAATGTTTGCTCCACAAGTGGGAACTTCTCAGGACCCAGGGAATGGAAGATCTTAATGAGCTGAGAGAACTAGGACAGAATATGACAGAACATTGGTCAACCAGTGTAACCTGGTATGGAGAAATATCCCACTGGATCCCAGGCCTGAAACACCTATGTGCTCCAGTAGCTGCTCCCTGCCCACAGGATAAAGGCCAGGTCCTTGATTGGACATTTGTCCTCTCTAGCCTCCTCCGTCATCTACCTTGCTCAGCAGCCCTGGGAGCTCATTCTGTGCCCAGCACTGTAGTCGACAGCACACATAGCTATATGTGTTCAGGGGCAACACACTGAACACGTGAGACCAGGTCTGGAGGAAAGACAGCCTGTGGGCAGATGGCTAAGATAATAACATCTTGTTAGAGGGAAGTGAGGGGTTGTGGGACGTGGAAGAGGGACAGACAGGGGGTGAGGATGACTTCAGGAGCAGATGATATAAGAGGAGGAGGAAGGGCATTCCAGTGTGCAGTGAGACAGCTGTGTGCTAGAGATGCTCAGTGGACAAAGAGCTGGGAATTCTACCATCAGGCAAAGGGAGCTGTCAGTGAACAAAAGCAGGGAAGAGTAAGGTAGACTCTGATCAGAAAGAAGGAATCAGGTGCACTGTAAGGCCTAATGTGGATGCCTAGTGGCTGGAAGAGGAGCTAAGTCTTGTGCCAAACTGACTTTCGGGTAAACTCAATACTGAGAGCTTATACCGAAAGAACAGATGACTTAGGAACTCTCTGCATGATGCCAGGATTGGAAGATTCTTGGGCTGTAGCCTGCCACTGTGGTACAACATGCTGTCAGTTTAATAGGCATGAGGGACCTCAGAAATATGAGAAATGATGGGAGGGTCCCTCATTCTACAGATAAGGAAACTGAAGTCCAGAGAAAGAGAAAAATTCCATAATCAAGTAAGAGTTTTGGAGAATGTCCAGTTTCACTACTTATACTAGTGACATAAGTCTCAATTTCCTCTTCTGTCCAATGGAGATATTAGAAATACCTACTCATCAGAGTAGTTTGAAGATTAAATATAATATACATGTGACAGGTTCAACACAGTGCAGTCAGTACTAATGAATTGTCCTTGCAACCATCACCAAGGCTATGTGGGAGAACAAGGATGGTGAACTAATACCTCTGAGGACCCTTCCTGGGATGCTGTAGGCCTAAAAGCTTAGTCAGGGGAGAACAAGAAGGAGACCAGGGCCATAGTGACAATGGTTAAAAACTATCCATATCTACTAAATGAAGGCATACATGCATTCAATAAATCCTGAGTGCCAGCTCTGCAGAGAACTTGTTGTCACCATGCTCAAAGAGTGAGAGCAGTAGGGTCCCCCTCTTACCACTGACATTATTATAACGTAACACTGTACCATAACATGCTATAAAATATCTGTTAGGTAATAACTACAAGAAGGGGTTTGGGATCCAAGTTGTTTATTCAGTTGCTTTAAATAAAAGACTCCCTTCATTACTGAGCCTCCCTGCTGGGGTATGGGTCCATTTCAGGGCCAGGAGGCCAGTCCCTGCTTCCCCCTTCCTTCTGAGTCAGGGTGGCCCAGCACCTACCACCCAGGGCTTGCTGCAGAAATTGTAGACAGAGTAGAGGGAGTTGATGGCAGGCAGCCCTCCATACTGGAGGCCGATGACCAGGCTGCGGTAGTCTTCGCCCAAGGCCATGCTGTAGGCATGCTGGCGGACAAGAATGAAGTCCGGCTTGAAGGATCTGCCAAGAGAGGGACCAAGAGCAGTGTTACATACTTGATGGGCTGATGGGACAATCAGGACACCAAGCCAAATCCTGCTGGGGATAGCACCTCAGTTCAGAATGGGGACAGGGTTGGGGAGTGGGGATGAGAAAGACCAGATGCAAACACACAGCAACTGCAAAGAACAAGGAGTGAAAACAATTCACACTTTATTTCTTTTTAAGGCTGTTTTCTAAACTTTTTATACTGAACAAGTATTTAATTTGCAAATGGAAAAAAAAAACATATCAAACAATTCAGTGAACATACTGTGGTTTTACTAGGCACTATGGCGGATACACAAGTTGCCGAGTCCTCACTATTGCCCAGGGATGTGGGTGCTGCTGCGGTCAATTCCATCTCATAGATGAACACCTGGAGGCTCAGGAAGACCAGGTCACTTGCTCACAAAGACACACTGCGGGTAAATGGCAGGGCCGGGGCTGTACAGCCTCATGGCCCGGGATCACAATGATGGTGCAGCGCAGTTTCCTTCTAGTGCGTCTTCAACACTTCTTGTCCCTTTCAAGTGGCAAACTTTGGGGAGCAGCAAGAGTAGCGATGCCATGGCTTGAGAACATGCCAGGCTCTGCCAGGTTCCTCTGGAGATAAGATCCTGACTGAAGCTGACAAGTAGACTGGGGTAAGGTCAGCACTATCTCCAACTTACAAATGGTAACACGATGCAAGTCAGAGATGTTGTGAACTTCCCCAAATCACAAAGCTGGGAAGCAGGAGAGCCACGTTTGAACACAGGTCATCTGACTCCAACTCCACTTGCTCTACCCTCTGTCACACAGGTCCAGGTAGATTCACACCGTATTTCATTCACACTGCTAAGGATCCAAATGTTTCTGGATTCCTCACTTTTAAGTCCAGAGAAAGTCAATCAAGACTCACAGTAGGTAGGTGGTTTACACTTAAAATGATGTGATCCATCTGACTCATCCAGACACAGACACTTATCTTCAAATAAACTGTAGTTCTTTAAAATAATTCAAATATAATTTAAAATAACCCTCAAAGGGAAAAGACTTGCCCCCAGGGAAGACACTTTTTGAACTGCTCTGAGCTCGGGCCTTATGGTGCCTGCCCCCAGGATCAGGGTCATTACGAGAACATGTTGAAGGAATGATGGACATAGACATCACATCCCATTCCCAAAGAAAAGGGCAAGGGTGTCCCTGGTGAAGCTGTAACTGATCCTGAAGGTGGCCATGTGTACGGTGACATCCGAGTGTGGGTGCACAGAAGCAGTGATGTCACTGTAGTTAGGGTTGGGGTTGGCTGGAACCTTGGAGGTGCTATGCCTACATCCCTGCTGCATTCTTAGAGATGAACTAGTCCCACCAATGCATATCACAGATGGGGAAACGGAGCCCTATAGCCAGGAAGTGATGTGTCCCAGGTCACCTAGCAATACCACGGCACATGAGGAGGTTGTACCACATCCCTTCTTTCCTCCTGCCTCCCCACCCTTTGCCCTGCACTCTGCAGGGTCTCACAGCAACAGAAATGGAAGGAGGGGTGAAGGGGTGTGTCTGTCTCTAACAGGGATCCGATGACAAAAGGGAGCACTGATTTATAAGCACTTTCTACTTTTACGTGATTTTAAAATAATATATGCTCATTGTGCAAATAAAAAACAAAAAAAAACCCAAACCACCCTTGGAAAACAGAAAGAAACAAACAAAATTATCTGCAATTCTCAACACACAGAAAATTCTAATAACCTTTAGAATAATAAGCACATATTATTTGTGTTTTCTTATGTGTACATTATGACTCAATAATCTATTTTATGTATATAATACTCATAATTGATTTTATGTTTTCTATTATGATTTTTTACTGTTTTCCACATACTATAGGGTATTTTCCCTATCAAAATATCTTCAGAAGTATCATTTATAATGGCTTCCTAATAGTGCACTGAATGGATATACTATTAAGCCAACCAATCATCTATTATCATCAAGTAGCCTCTTTCCAATATTTCACACATGCACATCTTTGCACACAAATTGACCTCATTTAAAATTATTTCTTTAAGATAATGTCTAAGTGGAACTGTTGGGTGAAAGGGTATGAACTTTTTTAAAGGTACTCAGAAAACTATCCCATTTTAAATGTGCATATCACCAGGGCATATGACAGTGTCTGTCTCACTGCAGCCTCACCAGTTCAGCAGTTTTTACGAAATATATCTTTCAATTTGATAAACCATGTCCCTCTAAAGATACTCTGCACCTCATTTCTGTTTCAGTTTGCATTTTTATGATTTTAGTAACATTGAATACTTTTAATAGCCATATTTACTTTCTTTCCTATAGAATTCTGCTTCACATCTTTCCTCACTGGAAAAAAAAATGGGGTCTACCTGTTTCCTCATGGACATGAGCTCTGATGGGGCCTTCATCTGTCATGTGTGGTAATGTTTTTACTAGTTGATTATCTTTTTATTTATGACTGTGAATCTTAACAAAATATATGAACCCAGTGTCCATTCCCCTTGAGTCTTTCCCTTTTGCTTTTGCTCTCCAATTTGAAGCTCTGAGGGTCCCCTGGGGCCCCGGGTCTGACAGCGTGACACGCCCTCTTCCCAGCAGTGCAGTTTCCCTCCCAGACAACAGTGCTAGGACACTTGGGGCCTCACTCGGGGGACTCCACTCTGCTCTGGGAGGAAGTCAAAGTCTTGCGCTGGCCAAAATCCAGTGGCTTGTCTCGGGATACTCCAACTCTAGTCCCGGATATTATGGTGCTGTCTCTCTAGAGCACCTAGAACTCACTGCTAAACCAGATCTCAAGTAGTAGCAACCTCCACTTTGTCTTCCAGGATTTGAGACTCTACCTCAAGCTTCCATATTCCAAGTGCTCTTTTAGAATTATACATCAGCTCTATGCTCAAAACTCTCAGAAGGCTTCTGTCTTTCTGATGACAAATGCTCACCTCCTTACCTCGGCTACAAAGCCCCTGGCTGCCTCTCCATTCTCATTTCTACTTTCCTCTTCCCTCACCTTCACCAAGGGCGTCCTAGCTGGCGCTGGTTGTAAATAACCTGCCTGCCAATACAGGAGATGTAAGAGTTGTGGGTTTGATCCCTGGGTGGGGAAGATCCCCTGGAGGAGGCCATGGCAATCCACTCCAGTATTCTTGCCTGGAGAATCCCATGGGCAGAGGAGCCTGGAAGGCTACAGTCCACAGGGTCATAATGAGTCGGACACAACTGCAGTGACTTAGCAGCAGCAGCACCTCCACCAAAACCACACTGACAATTGCTCCTCCCTTTAATTTCTTTTCCTGGAGACTCTTTTCCCAAATGGTGTGTGGCTGCCTCATTCTTGTCGCTTATTGGCTTAAATTCATTTCCTAAAGGATACCGGTCCTGTTCAGGTCAGTTCAGTTGCTCAATCGTGTCCGACTCTTTGCGACTCCATGAATCACAGCACGCCAGGCCTCCCTGTCCATCACCATCTCCCGGAGTTCACTCAGACTCAGGTCCATCAAGTCTGTGATGTCATCCAGCCATCTCATCCTCGGTCGTCCCCTTCTCCTCCTGCCCCCAATCCCTCCCAGCATCAGAGTCTTTTCCAATGAGTCAACTCTTAGCATGAGGTGGCCAAAGTACTGGAGCCTGAGCTTTAGCATCATTCCTTCCAAAGAAATCCCAGGGCTGATCTCCTTCAAAATGAACTGGTTGGATCTCCTTGCACTCCAAGGGACTCTCAAGAGTCTTCTCAAACACCACAGTTCAAAAGCATCAATTCTTCGGCACTGAGCCTTCTTCACAGTCCAACCCTCACATCCATACATGACCACAGGAAAAACCATAGCCTTGATGAGACGGACCTTAGTTGGCAAAGTAATGTCTCTGCTTTTGAATATACTATCTAGGTTGGTCAGAACTTTTCTTCCAAGGAGTANTGAACATCAGGGAGTTCATGGTTCACGTATTGCTGAAGCCTGGCTTGGAGAATTTTGAGCATTACTAGCATGTGAGATGAGTGCAATTGTGCGGTAGTTTAAGCATTCTCTGGCATTGCCTTTCTTTGGAATTGGAATGAAAACTGACCTCTTCCGTCCTGTGGCCACTGCTGAGTTTTCCAAATTTGGTGGCATATTGAGTGCAGCACTTTCATAGCATCATCTTTCAGGATATGAAATAGCTCTACTGGAATTCCATCACCTCCACTAGCTTTGTTCGTAGTGATGCTTTCTAAGGCCCACTTGACTTCACTTTCCAAGATATCTGGCTCTAGATTAGTGATCACATCATCATGATTGTCTGAGTCGTGAAGATCTTTTTTGTACAGTTCTTCCATGTATTCTTGCCTGTCCTGTTAGCTCTACTAAAATTTTCCTCAACCCTCATATTGCCCTATTTTCTTCACAGCTCTTATGACAACTGTATTTCTCCAATTTATATATTTAGTTGTTTATTGTCTGTCTCTCCCCTCTAAAGATGTCAGCTCAATGAGAACAGGGGACCTGCTCAGGTCCTTATCAGTAATTTTAAACGAATGATGAAGTTAATGAATGCATGTACACATGAAAGGAGGAAGGCCTCCCAGGTGGCGGAGCGGTAAAGAATCCCACAGTGAGGAAGATCTGGCTTGGATCCCTGGGTTGGGAAGATCCCCTGGAGGAGGGCCAGGCAACCCACTCCAGTGTTCTTGCTTGGAGAATTCAATGGACAGAGGAGCCTGGCAAATACAGTCAATGGGGTCGCAAAGAGTCAGACACAACTGAGTGACTAACACTACTATTATGAAAGAATGAGTGAATGCGAAGTAAAAAAAGGAACGTCCTCTTACCTTGTGATCCTAGAGGAGAGAAATAGGACTGATGGCCAAAGTAGCCAGGAAATTCACACATGGCCCCTAATAACCAGCAGGCTGCCTTACCATGAGCCCTGTGTTCCTGGAGGTACGTTAGCATCACCAAGAAAGTTTTAACCCTAGGAAATGCAAGTTGGACCCCATGACTGCTTAAGATCCTCAGATACAATATATGAGAAATAAACACTTTCCATGAGTACTGAATCAGAGCAAACCAGGCATGTGTCACAGTTCAAATTCTGCCATTGGCTGCTGCACAGAATGCACAGTGTCTTCCATACAGCCTGAGATTTGCATAGAAGGTGAAAAATTAGAGACACCAGCATGCAGTTCCTCCCTCCACACCCAGGACCCAATGTTCTCTGTCCAGTCAGGGAATAGCCACATCCTGCATGTCACCCCACCATCCAAGGATGTAGTCAGTAGTTTCAGGCCCTAACAGTGGGCCAAGCACCCCTGTAGAGGCTGGAAATCCTAGGATGATTGGGACATCATTCCTGCTTTCACAAGACTCATAGTCCGAGAAGAGGTGGAAGCAATGCTAAGTGATGAGGATTTGCTAAAAGAACAAATGAAAAAGTGAGTGAGTGAAACAACAGAGGCAAATACAAAACACTAAGGTGGTCCAACTCTCCCTGGGGAGGGTGTTGATGAGTGTGTGCCGGAGGGCTTGGGTCAAGAAAGAAAGGTAGGAGTTTGTCACATGGACAGGGTTTTAAGGGTTTCCAGGTGGAGGGAACAGCACTTGCAACTGAAAGCAGGGATTCCTGAAGTGAGAAGACAGTGGTCTGTGATCGGTTTTATCGGCTCAGTATACTTCTCTTTTGGGGGGAAATAGACTCCATGATAAAATTCTCTCCAATCAGAGAACTGCATTCCTCTGGGCAGTAACTGGTCTAAGGATTGCATTGCTGATGTCAAAAGGGCTGTCTCAATCCTCCTTTAGTGGCCAGCTAAGCTTGACACTGTTTTATTGCTGACAGCGTTTTCCTGCTCCATGAAAGGACCCCACCTATAACAGGGCGATCAAGCCTGTCTGCCTCACTGAGCCCCTGAATCCTCCTGAGTATGACACTGGAGCCATCCTTATCCTCTGAGTTACTTGCACCATTGGTGGTAGCTTAGTCACTAAATCGTGTCCGACTCTTGCGACCTCATGTAGCCTCCCAATCTCCTCTGCCCATAGGATTCCCTAGGCAAGAATACTGGAGTGGGTTGCCATTTCCTTCTCCAGGGGATCTTCCCAACCCAGGGATCGAACCCAGGTCTCCTGCATTGCAAGCAGATTCTTCACCAACTGAGCTACGAGGGGATCTTCCCACTTGAGCTATTAAGTATTCTATTTTGCCTACACTGGTTTAAATTGGGTCTGGTTCTTGCCTTAACTATTGCTCTGACTGATATTGGGAGGAAGTGTCCAAGTCTGCAATTCGTTACATGGCAGGAGTATAAAGTCTGATGAGGTGGTAGCAAGAGATATGGTTGGGTAAACATTCGCAACGACACTCATGAACCCCTTCCTGCTCTTCTGACTCCACAGGCCCTCTGGGCATATGCCCGGTGTCTTTCATGCCTGAGCAAGAAAGCCTCCTTCAGTCCCACACAGGCTGGCACATCCTGGCTATAGGCTGTACCTGGGTTTTCTTATTCTTTAGACTTAAATGAGCCATTTTATATGGGTTTCTGATCCCAGGTCTTTTCTCGGAAGTGGCATTCAATGCTGGAGAGGAAATCAAGGACAACATACAATTAAATGGTAGAGACAGGACAGGTGATGCATTGCTGGGAGATGACCAGGTGCTCCAGGCAATGTCAAGAAGTAGGGGACCAAAGGCTGAGTCACTTTTCATCACTGGAGAAGCATAATAATTCCCTCAATATGCAGAAGCCTGCAGTGGCCAGAAAAGATTTTGACTGGGCTTTGCCTGCGGCCTAAGTTAATACGCAGAAGCCTCGATATTCTCAGCCACCTGACTGCTATTTTGTCACAGTCCCTTTTCTGGAAGAGCCAGGCTGACTAAGGGACAGTGTTGCTAACTTTGGCCACGTGTTGACCCATCAAAGCCAGACGTGAACCCAGGCATGCCTGGGAAGGCTCTGGACTTCTGATATCTGTGCCCATCAGCAGAGACTTCAGGTATCCTCAGAACTTCTCCCACTTCTCACGCTCCTTCCCCATCCCCCTCCACCTCTAAAAATACCACCTCAGGTACCAAATCTGTGGGAAGAAAACCAAGAGAACTGAGCTCACCAGCCGTAACAGGTGTCCTGAGGAAAAGCAGAGGGGAATCCACGCTCCTGAAGGCTATGGACCACTACTGCAGCAAGGGCAGAACAGAGATGTGCGTGCTAGGCAGATGCAGAGCCTTGAATGGGCCACCTGGAAAGGCTTTAGGAATTAGCAATGCTTCCTGCCAGCCCGAGGACCGCAAGAATTAGTCCAGGCCGAAGAGAAACGAGGTGTGGCCAACCAGGAATCTGTCAAGGAGCGGACAACAGGAGGCCTCAGTGGGGTCGGTGCG
>SJYQ01001793.1:155502-209713 GCA_006410935.1 Redunca redunca
GGGGGCGGGGGGCGGGCGGGTTATGTGTGGGGGTGTGCACGGCAGCCGCCAGCCACACGGATGGCAGTGGGGTAGGCCCGGCAACACTTACACACAGCCAGGCTCTCTATGAGTCTCGGGGCTCTCTTTGTAAACTACTAGGAGGTTAATAAAACAGAGACACGAGTTGCTGGAGGAAGGAGGCTTCCCCATCTCCCTTTGAAGCCTCAGAATATCAGTCTCTCTATCTCAGTCTCTTCTCCCTTTCATTTCAGAGAAGTTCTTGTGACTCCACTCTTGCTCCATCCTTCTTCTCCATCACTCTGGGGATCCCACGTGTTATGGGTTGAATTGTGTGCCCCCAAAAGATACATTGAAGTCCTGAGCCCTGTTCCTGGCTGTGTGACCTGATTTGGAAACAGGTCTTAGCAGATTTAATCAAGTTCAGGTGCGGTCATGCTGGAGTACAGTGCCTAACTCAATGCCTAGATCTTTCTAAGAGAAGGTCAATCTTGATGCAGACACAGAGAGGAAGAGGAGAACGGCATGTGACGATGGAATCAAAGATTAGAGCGATGAGTCGACACGTCAAGGGATGTAAAGGATTGCTGGCAACATGTCAAGGAATGTCAAGGATTGCTGGCAACGAGAAATGAGGAAGAAACAGGAATGGATCCTCAGCTAGATCCTTGAGAGGGAGCATGGCCCTGCTGCCACCTTGATTGCAGACTTCCTGCTTCCAGAACCATGAGAGAATAAACACTTCAGTTGTGTAAGCTGTCCAGCTTACACTTAGTTACAGCAGCCTCAGGAAACAAATACTCTGCACACCCGCAATATTTCCTCTTTCTAGCAGCTTTCTTTCTTCTTGTGCATATCCATCCAAAGCCCCCTCCTCACTTCCCAAAAAAACAACCCTGACTCCAACAATAAGAAAACCTTTGCTTCAAGGCTGAAAATGAATGACAGTTAAGTAATGTTTACGTAACTTCATGTAAAAGAGTTCACAAATCAACACATAGATAAGTGTATGGAGATTTATTTGGAAGGATGTTCACCAAAAGCGCTAAGCTGGCTATCTCTGAAGGGTAGGGTGGGAAATGGGGGGTTTTACACTCTCTTCAGATTTTTTTGTACTATCTGTATTAAAAAAAAGAAAAGAGTACAAAGCATTTTTACAACTACGAAAAAACAATGGGATTCATCTTCATTTTGGAAAAACAATGATAAATGTAACAATGATGTAACATCATGGAAAATGCTTATGGGACCATTTCACCTGACATAAAACAACAGAAAAGACAATCTGTGCTATGACTAAAGTACCATAAACATGATAAGACTGGAAGGGAAGCTGGAACATTGCTCATTCATTAAGGTGGTGAGGCTACAGGTAATTTTGTTTTGAAAATTTCCATTTTTGTTATACCGTGGTTTGGGCATTAACCAAAATTTTGGTTGGCATAAACAAGTAACTGAAGGTAAAACAATCCCCTTCACTTGGACTCGTGGCCATAACTAGCCCCTCCTCCACTCTCTCCCATTGCTACAATATGTGCCTACAGCCCAATTCCCACGCGCCCATCTCCACCACCCTCTGCATCCAGCTGCCAGTCCCCTTTCCACCTTAGTGAACTCACAGTGAGGTCATTCCTAAAAGCCAAACTCCAAGATCGAATGCATTCTGCTATGTCCTCCCTTTCCCTGATTTCTGATAACAGCTAATGTTCAGTGAGTCTCTATTCTAAGCCCTCCATGTATCTTCACTCATTCAAGTCTGACTCATTTAAGGAGCTGTTATTTTCATCTCCATTTTCCAGATAAGAAAACTGAGGCACAGAGTGGTTAAGGAACTTGCCGAGGTTCCACAGCTGTTGTTGAGGGAACCATGAGTCAAACCTGGAAGCTGCTGGCTCTGGAGAAGGGTTTCCCACTCTCTGCACTATTGACCTTGGACCTGGATGATTCTTCATTGTGGGAGGCTGTCCTATGCATTGTAGACTGTTGGGACCATCCCTGGCCTCTACCCAATAGATGCAATAGCACCCCCAGGCCCAGCTGTGACAACTAGAAATGTCTCTAGACATTGCCAAGAGTTCTCTGGGGGAAAATTCACCGTGGTCTTCTGCAGCATAATTACCATCCGCCCTGCACTGAAGACGCTCTCCCCTCGCTTCCCATCTGTTCCCTCCGGGCTCCTCACTGTGTGTTCTTCCCTGATTGGTTCTTCTACAAGGCTCAAGGTTGGCTCCCTGCCCTGGAAAATCACCTCTATTCAGTGGGTTCACCCACCTTGTCCTCACAGGCAATAGTGGAAATGACTCCCATTTACAGAGCACCTCCTGTTCCCCAGGAGTCATTTGAAGGCTTTTAATTATGTTCTCTTTAACCCTCACAATGAACCTATTAGGAGACGATCAATAATCTTATTTTTCAAGAAATCATCACTAATTCATAAAAATATCAAATCACTATGAGCTGTATATATAAAACAAATATAATATTTTAAGTCAACTATACTTCAATAAAAAATAAATACAAATAAAAGTAAAGTGAAATCGCTCAGTTGTGTCTGACTCTTTGCGACCCCATGGACAGTAGCCTACCAGGCTCCTCTATCCATGGGATTTTCCAGGAAATAGTACTGGAGTGGATTGCCATTTGCTTCTCCAGGGGATCTTCCCAACCCAGGTTTGAACCTGGATCACCCGCTTTGTAGACAGATGCTTTACCATCTGAACCACCAGGGAAGTCCGAAATAAAAGTAAAGAAGGAATAATTTTTAAAAAGAAACTAAGGCACTGAGAGATTAAGCACAATAAGAACAAGTTCCACATGGACCGGAGTGCTTCAAAGTTGACATGCATAACCAGTGTGTCACCAGCATCATCCTTATTACCTCAAATTCATCCTTCCTGGACCCCAAGTCATCAGGCTCCCCCACTGTGGATCTCCTGAATTCTGTCAAAGCACCCCCAGGCTCACAGCAACCTAGGATCTATCACCTTGAAGTCATCTGTGATTCTTCTCTCTGACCCCCCCACGTAAGAAGCTGCTCCCCATTCCAGAAGTGTCTAGGGTGTTCTCCTATACCCAGCTTCCCTCTCTCACTCTGGTTTTCCCTCCCACTGCCTTAGGCTCAGGACATCTTAATACACCCTTATCTCCTAATCCCAGTCACAAGTCCCTCCTCTCACTCCTCTTTGAACCTCAGAATCCAGACTATATAACACCCAAGTGTGATGTGACCTCATGGTCTTTGTCCCAGAGATTCTCAAGCTAAATGCCAGCAGGAGCCAAGCAGGTAACATCATGCCAAGAGAGTGAGCCGTCTTTGCTAGCAGTGTTCTCGGTGGTCTTCTAACGGATACTCTCTTTGAAATTAAATGCAGCAACAGTCTTCATTTCTACAATGCTCTCTCCAACCTTTTTTAGAAGCATCAGTTCCGTACAGCTCAGTTCAGTAGCTCAGTCGTGTCCGACTCTTTGAGACCCCATGGACGGCAGCAGGCCAGGCCTCTCCTTGTCCATCACCAACTACCGGAGTTCACTCAAACTCATGTCCATCACGTCGGTGATGCCATCCAACCATCTCATCCTCTGTCATCCACTTCTCCTCCTGCTTTCAATCTTTCCCAGCATCAGGGTCTTTTCCAAAGAGTCAGCTCTTCTTTTCAGGTGGCCAAAGTACTGGAGTTTCAATTTCAGCATGAGTCCTTCCAATGAATATTAAAGACTGATCTCCTTTAGAATATACTGGTTGGCTCTCCTTGCAGACCAAGGGACTCTCAAGAGTCTCCTCCAACACCACAGTTCAAAAGCATCAATTCTTCTACACTCAGCTTTTTTATAGTCCAACTCACATCCATACATGACTACTGTAAAAAGCACAGCTTTGAGTAGACAGACCTATGTTGGCAAAGTAATGTCTCCGCTTTTCACTATGGTATCTGGGTTGGTCATAACTTTTCTTCCTTCATGTTAGAAGCATGCATGCCCCTTGCTCTCTCTTTCATTTTCCCACTTTCGATAACGACTTGAACACTAGAAATGTTTCCTCTTCCTGTAGGAGAACACAACCTCTGTGACAGACGGCAGCTAACGCAGGCTTCTGTGAAGAGCTGGGGGAAGTGGGCGCTGGTGAAGATAGAAAACAGCCTTTGCTCTAGCTGCTAAGCCTTCCTAGGACAAGGTCCCAGGTGGCTCTAATGACTTTCTAAAGAAGTCCAATTCTGGATATTTATAAGAAATTCTCAGTAATTTAAAGGCTGATGGCTCATAAAAAAAATGTTTTTTAAATCATAAACCAAAAATAAATAAAGAAGAACTGCTATGGGAAAAACTCCAATGAGACTCAAGTCTCTACCTATGGAGGACAACTGTGACTCAACTCCAGCATGTGGTGGCCACATGGAAATCCTTGGTCAGTCTTACCAAATCCTCCAGTTTTCAAATGAAGCCAGAAACCTGCCTTTTATGTGAACTCTTTTTAAAATCTTTCATTTAAAAAAAAAACATGGGGCCACGTTGTATGTGCAGACCTAAGTTGTCTAGATAAGACATGTGACCTGAAAGCTAGCAGTGTATGGTCTCCAACGTGGGGAGGAAGGGTCCTTTCTCCCATCACCACCCTCATCTACATTCCACTCCTGTACTAATCTTGAAATAATGATTCCCCTCCTGCCACTCTGCTGTTCAAACCCCTGGCAGCCTCACTGCCCACAGGCAGGAGCTCCTACTTCTTCCCCTGTGGCTCCGTGCTCTGCAGGAGGCCTGGGCTTCCTTTTAGCTCTGTCTCCTCCTTGCTCCTAGAACGTCCTTACATCTAGGTCCATGGCCCTGCTGCTCCCAGGCTCATCTTCCAACCATTCATACTGTGCTCTGTCTATGCAACTCCCTCTGTCTAGGAAGTATGTCAGTTGCTCAGTCATGTCTGACTCTTTGCAACCCCATGGACTGGAGCCCATCAGGCTTCTCTGTTGATGGAATTTCCCAGGCAAAAATACTGGAGTGGGTTGCTATTTCCTTCTTCAGGGGGATCCTCCCAATGCAGAGATCAAACTACTGTCTCCTGCATTGCAGGCAGATTCTTTACCATCTGAACCACCAGGGAAGCCGATGCTTAGGAAAGTGAAACTTGCTCAGTCGTGTCCGACTCTTTGTGACCCTATGGACTATATGGTCCAAGGAATTCTCCAGTCCAGAATACTGGAGTGGGTAGCCTTTGCCTTCTCCAGGGGATCTTCCCAACCCAGGGACCGAACCCAAGTCTCCTGCATCGCAGGCAGATTTTTCAACAGCTGAGTCACAAAGGAATCCCATGCTTAGGAAACTGCCCCTCAAAAATTCCAATTCAGATTCTACCTCCTCATGATTCCTCCCCATCCTCCATTCCCATACCTTCAGGGTGTCTGGCTCACATGAAAACTCCTCACACAGCATCTCCTAACTGCTCACAGGTTATGGTCTCCTAGTTAACACTTCACCTGTCAAAGACTGCCTCTATCTGGGGGCAGGGTTCTTATCCCACTTTGAAGTCTCTTCTCCACATTGCCCAGAAACGTTTTTTGTGGAACACACATCTGAGTATATGGTTTTAGAGGCTGTCTACTGTGTGCAGATTCAAGTCGAACTGCCATATCACCAACACAGAATTCTGCGTCTGGCTTGATTTTAAAAGGTCTACTTCTCCAGTTCCACTGTGGTCATCTCTGGTCACACGGATGTGCATGCTCAGTCTTTCAGTTGTGTCCAACTCTTTATGACCACATGGACTGCAGCCCACCAGGCTCCTCTGTCCATGGGATTCTCCAGGCAAGAATACTGGAGTGGGTTGCTGTGCCCTCCTCCAAGGGATCTTCCCGATCTAGGAATCGAACCCGGGTCTCCTGCATTGCAGGCAGATTCTTTTTTTCTTTAAAGTATATCACAGTTTTTATTTAAGAACCTTTACTATTATTGCAGTACATAATTTTCTCTAAGTTTTACAGATTTTGACATTCATATCTACATTAGCTTCTTATATTGAAGCACAAGTTGACAATTAAAAGTTCCTCAGCAATTTTTCTTAAATGAATTCATAGTGAATATTTTGTTCTATTGCAGCAGATTCTTTACTGCTGAGCCACCAGGGAAGCCTGGGTTGGTCACATGGATAATAATATGCACTCTATACTTCAACCCCACAGGACTCCAGCTATATCCAGAAGCCACGATCTGTCTCACCTTTGTAATTCAACACATACTTGGGGAAAACAAGGACAGCAGGTTATTCAGACAGACTATTATGAAAATTAAGAATATCCTTCTTATTTAATATGATAAAAAGTGAGTCCAGAAATGTTCTTTCCCGTCTATCTGCTCTTACTGTTCTTTCAAAGCTTGGTCAATAAAATGTTCCTTGTAGAATTGGCTGGTATTATTTACTTTCTGGGATAAACGTTAACCAACTTACACACACACACACACACACACATACATGCACACATGCACACTTTAAAAACAGTGAGGTCTCTGAATGATGAGCTGGTATATCCGTCTGTAATACTAAGCCTCTGAGTGCCCGTCAGGTGTCCAATACTAGCAGGTGCTCGGGGCCATGCGTGTGGAATTGGGACTGTGCTCCAACTTCCCTTCCCAGGGTCCTGGCCCATCTAAAGTCAGTAGCACTTCAACAGCTAGCAGGGACACAGCATCTCAAGACACCGAAAGAGCAAGGCGCAGGGGGAGTGGGAGGTGAGGGCTGGGAAGTGAGGCGCAGTCTAGTACCCCCTCTGCCCCTGACTTGGTGTGGGCCTCCAACACCTCAGCTTCTCCTCTCTGGGCATCAGTTTCCTCACTGTACAGGACAGTTTGGCTAAATGACCTCCTAGGGCCCTGCTTCCAACTCGTCTTGGAACTGAGGTTTTCAACACCCACCTCTGTGTCGTATCTGCCTGAGTTCCCTTGTGACATCCTGTCACATAGCAGTAGTTTATGAGAATCAGAATCACTGACTATTTGGTACTTGCTGAGTGCCAGGCACACACATGGGTATTTTTAAGCTTTATCTTATTGAATCCTCACACAGAGCTCCTGTGAAGTGGGTACTTGTCTTGCGTAGGGTCCCCTAAAAGTGGTTCCTGAAACAATCTTCCAAAGACTATGATCCATGGAGGAGGAAGGGTGTGATCTTAAGCGGGTAAGTGGATGAGAGAAGCGGGACAGGAAGGGGAAGGGGCTGAGGACGGATGCAGTCATCACTAAGATCTAGCCTTGGCTTGATTTGTAGAGATTTCTGTGCACAGTCCCATGGAGATATCCCATCTTGAAGAAAGAGGCTCAGCTTCTGTGTCCCCAGCATTAGTCACTTACCAGCTCGGCTGATGGGAGAGGTAGAGGGAGGGTGGCAGAAGGATATAACCTTTCGGATATCTCAGAGATGCTAATACCTTAAGCCAAAGGCTCTGTAGCTGTTACCTTGGCACTCACAGCATTGGGATTGGTGCACCAGCTGGCAAAGGGGGTCTGAGCAGAGAACCACAGCATCTACACAGCACTATTATTAGCCCATTTGCAGATGGGAAAAACTGACACCTGGAGAGGTTCAATGTGCTCTCTTGGTCACAGAACTATGAAATACAGAACTCTGTACCGTTAAGTACAAATCACATTTCCCATAAGCAGTCCCCACCCTGTAGAGCAGGACCCATGGACCTCTGTCTCCTTGGCACCCAGAGTGGTTACTGCATCCAAAGGGTGTGAGGTGTGCTGAGGATGGCTGGGTTGGTGAGGTGCAGCTCTCCATGGCCGTGGAGCCTCAGGCGGCATGTCTCTGTGAGGCAGGGATTCAGTCCTTACCCTCTGAGGGCCCAGGGGAGCACCCCACTCTCTGACAGCTGCCTAGGCTACAGGCCCTGTCAGCAGCCTGCTTCTCCCCGGGGGTGGGCCTCTTGCCAGGCTGCCTCTGCGGGAAGGGGAACATTATTCATCAGGGAGATAAGGCAGCTGATGAGAGACGGGCCTCCAAGCAGCTGTTCCTCAGCAGGGTTGGAGCGGATGCCGGAGATGCACAAGGGAGGGGGGCAGAGAGGAAAGCCCATTGTGAGATAAAAAATGATGTCGCTGCTGAGGGGTGACGGGAGAGCACATTTCCAACTGAGACTGAGTGCTAGTACGCACTTGTCCCCAAGTCCTTCCCACAAATGTCTGTGCCTGGTGAACCCCATGTGTGCCTCTGATCAGGCTAACTACTCAACAGGTCAGGGGGTTCTATCAGCTCAGGCAGCAAAAGTGTCCAAATGGTGGGGGTGGGGTGCATAGTTCCACAGAGTTCTACCCCAAGCTAACTGTTCACTGAAACAGACTTGGGGCCAAGGGGGGCTAAGTGCTTCAGGGCGGGCTACAGGCCTCAATCACTCATTTCCTGCCTCCAGAGTACTTAGGGCACCTAAGCCCCCTTCCTGCAGCTCCCCTGGGAGTCTCTTCTCTTAAAGCTAGCCTGTACAGGGTGGAATTTTCCAGGATGAGGAACAAGCATGGGTGAGTTTATTTTATGTGTTTTTTGAAAGGAGCCACTGAAAGGGACCACAGGGGTTTCCGGAGAGCGAGAAAAGATTTGGGTGGATCCTCTCTGGAAGGAAATGGGCTCATCAGAGCCCACACTGACACACCCAGCAACTCTCCTGCCTCCTTCCATCACCTTCCTTTCTGACCATCAGTTCAGTTCAGTTCAGTCGCTCAGTCATGTCCAACTCTTTGTGACCTCATGAATCGCAGCACGCCAGGCCTCCCTGTCCATCACCATCTCCCGGAGTTCACTCAGACTCACGTCCATCGTGTCCGTGATGACATCCAGCCATCTCATCCTCTGTCATCCCCTTCTCCTCCTGCCCCCAATCCCTCCCAACATCAGACTCTTTCCCAATGAATCAACTCTTCGCATGAGGTGGCCAAAGTACTGGAGTTTCACCTTCAGCATCATTCCTTCCAAAGAAATCCCAGGACTGATCTCCTTCAGAATGGACTGGTTGGATCTCCTTGCAGTCCAAGGGACTCTCAAGAGTCTTCTCCAACACCACAGTTCAAACGCATCAATTCTTCGGCGCTCAGCCTTTTTCGCAGTCCAACTCTCACACCCATACATGACCACAGGAAAAACCATAGCCTTGACTACACGGACCTTAGTCGGCAAGGTAATGTCTCTGCTTTTGAATATATTCTCTAGGTTGGTCATAACTTTTCTTCCAAGGAGTAAGCGTCTTTTAATTTCATGGCTGCAGTCACCATCTGCAGTGATTTTGGAACCCAAAAAAGTAAAGTCTGACACTGTTTCTACCGTTTCCCCATCTATTTCCCATGAAGTGATGGGACCGGATGCCATGATCTTTGTTTTCTGAATGTTGAGCTTTAAGCCAACTTTTTCGCTCTCCTCCTTCACCTTCATCAAGAGGCTTTTTAGTTCCTCTTCACTTTCTGCCATAAGGGTGGTGTCATCTGCATATCTGAGGTTATTGATATTTCTCCCAGCAATCTTGATTCCACCTTGTGTTTCTTCCAGTCTAGCGTTTCTCATGATGTACTCTGCATGTAAGTTAAACCATACTGGGTTTTCTCAGAAGTTAGGCCCTCCCCTGCACCATATCCTGCAGTGGACGTTTGCACGTAGACTTCCTAGCTAACCTTTATTCTTCCTTAGCAGTCAGAACAGGGGAGTATGCACAGGGGTCTTTAAAAGCGGCTATGATATGATTTCCAACTCTTTGTGACCCCATGAACTGTAGCCCTCGAGGCTCCTCGGTCCATGAGATTCTCCAGATAAAAATACTGGAGTGAGTTGCCATGCCCTTCTCCAGGGTATCTTCCCAACCCAGGGATTGAACCTGCATCTCCTTTATCTCCTGCATTGGCAGGCAGTTTCTTTATCACTAGCACTACAAGGGAAGCCCACTTTATAAAACAAATGCAGCAGAATGTTAATTTGACAAGCAGGGTCATGAGCACATAAATAAAAATAGTTAATGTTTATTAAGCTCATAGTGTGTATAAGGGAATTTTGTCTTTTAAAGAGCTTTACCTTAATTAATCCTTTAACTACCTGTAAAGGTAGTTGTTTTTTTTTTAATAAGACAGAGAAACAAAAGGGTTAAGTCATCTCTCCAATGTCCCACTGCACAGCCCTGAAGCCTGGCTCCTCACCACATCACCTCAATAAATGGGTGTTTGTTAGATTATTCTCTGAACTTGTACTATGCTTGAAATAGTTTAGTAATGTTTTCTTAAAGGATCGGAAGTAAATATGGAAAAATATTAATATTTGTTAAATTTGTGTGTTCAACTCTATGCTTAAAATTATTGCAAACTTTAAATATATATATATGAATATTTCAAAAGGAAAAAGAAAGCCTCAATGTTTCTACAAATTCTCAGAAGACTGCTGGAGCCCCCTCAAACCTCAGCCCCAAAACTCTCACACAATCAATCACATTATTATTATCTTTCTGTGCTTTTCTCCATCCTGACTCTTATCACGTCCCATTCTAGTTGTTGATTCACTGCTCATTTCTCCTTCTAGGCTGTGAACTCCACTGGGGTGGTGTTGGATTTTTACCTGCATTTCGAGGGCCTGGCTTCCTGCAAGGAAAATCTAAATGCTCCATAAAATCATTTGATTAAGCTACACTGGGGGCTCCCGTGGGTGATGACTGAGCTGCTGGTGGAAGGGAAGCTGTAGGGGGGTGGAGGGGCAACCGTGGGCCCTGCCCTCCCAGCTGGAGACATATGGCAATAATTTCAGGACTATCACCCAGTCAGGGTTTCCAGCGTAAGTGCTTCCAGCTGCACCTTCCATTGCGCACAGGAACTTATTAAGACAGGATTCTGGCTGCTTCCAGCTTGGCTCACAGGCCTAATCTAGGAAGTGGAGGGCAGCTTTCGAGGAAGACTATCTGGGTTTTACCCACTGGGTCCCCAGCTGTGACCCTCTGCTGATCTGGTGTTCATCAGGTGAACACTCTGCAATGTGGCTTTTTCACTCTGGCTCAGGATTTCTCCATCGTGGCTGCATCTTGAAATCACCTCAGGAACTTTCAAAACTATTCACACCAGCCCTTCCCCTTCTTCTCCTACCCCTGGATATTCTGATATGATTGGCCCCAGGCTGGCGTTTTTAGAAGCTTTCGAGGTGATTGTGACAGTTAGAGCTCCTGTTAGGTGCTTTTTGCTAAAAGACGGCTGTCAGCAGGTGAACTGCGATGACTTCATCATCAAGAGACATTACTGAGCATTTGCTATGTGAAAGGACATTACTGAGCATCTTGATCTAAGAAGGAAGGAGTTTGAGATCTCTTTCCCAAGAAGCAACTGTGTTGGGAGGAGAAATTACTTAGCCAGTGTTGGCATGAACAAATCACACAGCCAGCCTCGGAATGGTAGGGTCTTGGTACCCATTAGGTCCATGTAGGACATCACTGATAGATCACAGGATAATTTCCTGCTGAGTCTATAAATACCTGTTGGACAAGAAAGCAACGAGGGAACTACATCTACAATACTTAGGTATCTTTCCTCAAGGTTCAGCTGTTATGGACTTATTCTCAGCTGATATGAGTATAAGTGAAGTCCCACCAGCATAAATGCTTACATTCATGTCAACTAAGGAACTTATTTCAACATGTAAAACCAGGTCTATCTAAACCTGGGAAACATTTCTAAGAATTTAAGTACCACTTCTAAGAAATATCTAGCATTGCTGTTCTGTGAACTACTCTTTGGGGACCACTGGTTAAAGCCAATACCAGTTAAGCATACATGAACTCATTTAATCCTTTCAATAGCCCCAGAAGTCAATTAGTAAATTGTTTAGGACATGGACTTTGTTTGAAGTCCTGGTTCCAACATTTAACAGCTGTATGATCCTAGATAAAATTGCCAGCATCTACTAGATCATGGAAAAACCAAGAGAGTTCCAGAAAAACATCTATTTCTGATTTACTGACTATGCCAAAGCCTTTGACTGTGTGGATCACAATTAACTGTGGAAAATTCTGAAAGAGATGGGAATACAAGACCTCCTGACCTGCCTCTTGAGAAATCTGAATGCAGGTCAGGAAGCAACAGTTAGAACTGGACATGGAACAACAGACTGGTTCCAAATAGGAAAAGGAGTCTGTCAAGGAGGGTGTACATTGTCACCCTCGTTATTTAACTTACATGCAGAGTACATCATGAGAAACGCTGGGCTGGAAGAAGCACAAGCTAGAATCAAGACTGCCGGGAGAAATATCAATAACCTCAGATATGCAGATGACACCACCCTTATGGCAGAAAGTGAAGAGGAACTAAAGAGCCTCTTGATGAAAGTGAAAGAGAAGAGTGAAAAAGTTGGCTTAAAGCTCAATATTCAGAAAACGAAGATCATGGCATCTGGTTTCATCACTTCATGGGAAATAAATGGGGAAACACTGGAAAAAATGTCAGACTTTATTTTTTTTGGCTCCAAAATCACTGCAGATGGTGACTGCAGCCATGAAATTAAAAGATGCTTACTCCTTGGAAGGAAACTTATGACCAACCTTGAGAGCATATTGAAAAGCAGAGACATTAGTTTGCCAACAAAGGTCCGTGTAGTCAAGGCTATGGTTTTTCCAGTGGTCATGTATGGATGTGAGAGTTAGACTGTGAAGAAAACTGAGTACCGAAGAATTGATGCTTTTGAATTGTGGTGTTGGAGAAGACTCTTGAGAGCCCCTTGGACAGCAAGTAATCCATTCTAAAGGAGATCAGTCCTGAGTGTTCACTGGAAGGACTGATGCTAAAGCTGAAACTCCAATACTTTGGCCACGTCATGCAAAGAGTTGACTCAATGGAAAAGACCCTGATGCTGGGAGGGATTGGGGGCAGGAGGAGAAGGGGATGACAGAGGATGAGACGGATGGATGGCATCACCGACTCGATGGACATGAGTTTGAGTGAACTCCGGGACTTGGTGATGGACAGGGAGGCCTGGCATGCTGTGATTCATGGGGTCTCAAAGAGTTGGACACGACTGAGTGACTGAACTGAACTGAACTGATGATCCTAATACTAGTTAAAACTTCTGTGCCTCTGTTTACCGATCTGTAAAAAAGCAAAGTGACGATGATGATACGTACCTCATATCCAGGAGGACTGAATCTACCAACACAGGGATGCCAGTGTCTGGCACACAGTGAGCCCTGACAACTGGTAGTCATATTAGCTAATCACTGGGGCTGACAGGTAAGCAGCATTTTATTTGTGAGATAGGCCAAAGTTTCCATGAATACTTTTCTTTTATTGCTTCAGTATCTTGAAACTAGACCATCTCATGTATATGAGACCACATACAGCAGCCCTACTACAAACCCACACAATCCCTGATGCTTTTGCCCCACGAAACTGGTTTTGAAGCCATTTCCATGTTGTTGATCCACCACCACTCTGTATACTCTTTTATCCCAGGATCGCTTACTGTCCTCAGCAGGCCCATCTATGGTGGAAGTTCTGTTTAGTCCTTTCCTATACCACAGTCCAGCAATGATCTTCAGATATTTTTCCATGACTGCACATTTCAAAGTCTTCTGTATACTGTTTTGACTCTTGTATTTCTACTCAGCATATCTTGGAAATCATTTCATATCAGGACAAATGGTATTGATCAGTACCTCATTATAAGGCTCCACCCTAATTTACTATCCAATTCCCTACAGATCAAGAGTTAGGTTTTTTCCTAATCTTCAGTGGTTAAAAAACATTTCTAAGAATGAAACTAATCTTAGCATTCACATAATATATAATATCAACTGCCTGCCATTAATTTTGAATGTACTGTAGTGCATACAAGGGCTTGTAAGAATTTTACACCTGGAATTGGGTGCAAGAAAAGCATTTGACATTGTCTACTTATATATTATGTATGCAAGAACATACAAGCATATATTTGGCTGCAAATCACAGCGATGACCAAAGCAATAAAGAAAACGCATTACTCACATTACTGAGATGGGCAGTCCAGGGCAAGGCAATCAGAGGTTCACTGTCATCCTTAAGGACTTACATGTTTCATGTCCTTCTACTTCACATTCTCAGGGACTTTTGTCCTCATACTGTCCCTTCGTATCATCAGTGAGTCACTGTAGCTCCCAGGTTCCCACTCTCATTCCTTTGAGAAAAAGCCCCTTCCTTCTGTTGCTTTTAAGAAGCTTGGTCGATTCCAGCATCCCCTAGCCGGTGCCTCTCTGACCTCAGTGGTCAAAGCTGCATCTCAGACTCTCTCCTAAACACATGTCTCCCAGTGGGAACAGAATGATCACAATTGCCTTAAACAAATCAAGATTCATCTGCTGGCACTAGAGGGGGCCTATGCTTCCCTGAAGTACATGGCTAAGATCTGGATAAATGCAAGATTTATGAGGCAAGAAAGAAGGAAAGCAATGAACAGTATACACACACCTTCTGAAGCCTTCATCTTCATGGATGACCATACATTGTTCTTTTAAAGAGCTTGCTCATAGGATTATGTGTTTTAAGAGAACAACATTGTGCATTTACTCTGACACATATGGATAAATTTTAAAATGCAATGATAACTCTTAATATCTGTTATAAGGCTTTTAACAAAGTCTGGCAGATCTAGTGGTACAAAGAACTCTTGACTTGGAATGAGAAAAAACAAGATCAACATTCTGCCACTTCTGACCCACAGAGACTGTGATAACAAATACCTATTATGTTACATCAATAAGTTTGTGGTGGTTTGTTACCAAGAATAGAAAACTAATACATATCTCTCAGTAGTTCATTCCCTTTCATCACTGAAAAGCATTCCATTTTGTGGGTATACTACATTTTGTTTATCCACTCAACAGCTGATTTGGGTTGTCTCTAGTTTGGAGCTATTATGACTACAATTGCTATGAAAATTCTTGTACAAGTCATTTAGTAGACATGTTTTATTTCTCTTGAGAAAAAATGTAGTAGGAGAATAGTTGGATTATATGGTACATATATATTTAACTTTGTAAGAAAGAGCCAAACTATTTCACAAAAAGGTAGTACCATTTTACACTCCCAGTGGTAGTTTTTGAGAGTTCCTGTTGTTCCATATCCTTGCCAACAGCTTGTATTCTCAGTCTTTTTAATTTGGTATCTCATTATAGTTTTTATCTGCATTTTCCTGATTAATGATGTCGGGCACCATTTCATGTGCTTATTGGCTATTTTCTATACATTTTCTTTTTTCAAATGCCTGTTTAAATATTAAGGAGTACTGCCATCCCATATGGAGAAGGCAATGGCACCCCACTCCATTACTCTTGCCTGGAAAATCCTATGGATGGAGGAGCCTGGAAGGCTGCAGTCCGTGGGGTCAATGAGCGTCGGTCACGACTGAGTAACTTCCCTTTCACTTTTCACTTTCATGCATTGGAGAAGGAAATGGCAACCCACTCCAGTGTTCTTGCCTGGAGAATCCCAGGGACGGGGGAGCCTGGTGGGCTGCCGTCTATGGGGTTGCACAGAGCTGGACACGACTGAAGCGACTTAGCAGCAGCAGCAGCCATCCCATAAGATTGTTTCAATGAGGTACCACAATGAGGTACCATTTCACGCCAGTCAGAATAGCTGCTATCCAAAAGTCTACAAGCAATAAATGCTGGAGAGGGTGTGGAGAAAAGGGAACAGTCTTACACTGTTGGTGGGAATGCAAACTAGTATAGCCACTATGGAGAACAGTGTGGAGATTCCTTAAAAACCTGGAAATAGAACTGCTATAAGACCCAGCAATCCCACTGCTGGGCATACACATGGGCATACACACTGAGGAATCGAAAGAGACACTTGTACCCCAATGTTCATCGCAGCACTGTTTATAATAGCCAGGACATGGAAGCAACCTAGATGTCCATCAGCAGATGAATGGATAAGAAAGCTGTGGTACATATACACAATGGAATATTACTTAGCCATTAAAAAGAATACATTTGAATCCGTTCTAATCAAGTGGATGGCTTCCCTGGTGGCTCAGATGGTAAAGCGTCTGCCTACAGTGCGGGACACCCAGGTTCAATCCCTGGGTCTGAAAGATCTCCTTGAGAAGGAAATGGCAACCCACTCCAGTATTCTTGCCTGGAAAATCCCATGGACTAAAGAGCCTGGTAGGCTACAGTCCATGGGGTTGCAAAGAGTTGAATACGACTGAGCGACTTTCTTTCTTTCCCTTTTTTCAATGAGGTGGATGAAACTGCAGCCTATTATACAGAGTGAAGTAAGCCAGAAAGAGAAACACCAATACAGTATACTAACACATATATATGGAATTTCGAAAGAAGGTAATCATAACCCTGTACGCCAGACAGCAAAAGAGACACAGATGTATTGAACAATCTTTTGGACTCTGTGGGAGAGGGCGAGGGTGGGACAATATGGGAGAATGGCATTGAAACATGTAAAACATCACATGTGAAATGAATTGCCAGTCCAGGTTTGATGCATGAGACAGGGTGCTGGGGGTGGTGCACTGGGATGACCCAGAGGGATGGGATGGCGAGAGAAGTGGGAGGGGGGTTCAGGATGGAGAACACACGTACACTCATGGCAGATTATAGTCAATGTATGGCAAAACCAATACAATATTGTAAAGTAAAATAAATAATTAAATTTTAAAAAAGAAAATAATACATATATAATGTGGTTGATATTTAATAGACATAAAATAAAAGAGAGTTATTATTATTTATATACTTTTTAAGAGGCAGAGTCCTAGAAGTCTATAAAAAGCCCACAGAATATACTTTAAATAATATATCCTAGATCCCTGTCCTGAAAAAGGGGGGGAAGAGAAAGAGAGAGAGGTAACAGAACAGAGAAGATGGAGCAACAATGCAAGAGCCCTCAGGATCTGAGCTGGAAGACTTCAGGGCCAGGAGGTACTGCTTGGTTTAGGAATGATCAGGAGTTTTGCCTTAGAGATACTAAGGTTGAAGGGAAAGCTGGCATCCAAGTAGCTTCATTGCAGAGCTTTAAACTAGGGTGAGTGCTGAGACCCTAGCCCTGCCAGACCTGCCATCTAAAAGGGTGCCAAACGCCTCTATTTAAAGCAGCAGAGATCTGAAGCATTTTGTTAGCCGTGCAGTCACTAGGGGGTGGGGAGCTGTAGAAGAGAGCTAAGAATGTGCGAGGGGACATTATAGGAAACCTGGAACAACACGCTATCAGCAATGCTAAAATTAGCACATCTCCCTCCTCACTGCTCCTCTAGCATCACCTCAACTTTCTCACCTTTACCCCAAGATCCATTCCTGGGCATTAAACACCCTTGCTATAGGGGGTCTTGAAAGCTTGATTTTCTAAAGCCTCTGAAGAAGGGTAAGGGCAGTGACTGTGTCTAGCATGTTTCTAAGGGCTAAATCTCTATCCCCATCAAAGGAGAAAGAATTTTAATAGGGATTTTTCTGTTAATCAATATGACATGTGCTTTTTTAAATAAGATCCCAAACATCACAGCAACATATAAAGTACAGGGTAAAAGTATGCAGTAGTCCCAAGGTTCAGAAATAACATTTATATTCCAATGGTTTCCTTCCATATTTTCAATATGAAAATACATATATTTCTAAATATAATGGAAATTATACATCCATGTCATCCTATAATCTTTTCTCAATTACTATTCCACAGGGATCTTTTTTTGCTAAAATGTAAATATGTAGATGAGATGCCTGGATGGCATCACTGACTCGATGGACGTGAATCTGAGTGAACTCTGGGAGTTGGTGATAGACAAGGGGGCTTGGCGTGCTGCGATTCATGGGTTCACAAAGAGTTGGACAAGACTGAGTGACTGAACTGAACTGAGACCTTTTTATTGATTACATATTATATTGGTGCCTAGATTTTTAAAAATTTTTACATTCAGTCCTGGGAAGAATGTATATCTTTTTGAATTTAAAAAATTTTCCCTTACCTAAAGCCTTTAGTAGGGAACTTACAGGGTCAAAGACTATAAACATTTAAAATTATACTGTCCTCTAGAAAACGTGTGTCCCTCAAGACTCAGTGGTTAACAATTTGCCTTTGATGCAGGAGCCACAGGAGAATACAGGTTCAAGCCTTGCGTTGGGAAGATCCCACGGAGGAGGGCATGGCAACCCACTCCAGTATTTTTGCCTGGAGAATCCCATGGACAGAGGAGCCTGGTGGGCTACAGTCCATAGGGTCACAAAGAGTCACACATGACTGAAGCGACTTAGCATGCACGCTAGAAAACTTAAATTAATTTTCACTTTTATCAATAGTGTATTGGAAAGCCAGTCTCCTCTACCCTTCACAGCATGAAGTCAATCCTTTAAATCTTTCGGATTCTAAAAAAAAATGTCTCCTGGTTTCCTCCATGTTTTCTTTGGTAATTATTAAAATTTAACATCTTTTCACCTAGTGTCCACAGGTCATTTCTTCTTTTTAGTGAAGAAAATGTATATGTTTACTTATATTGGGATATTCATCTTTGTTGATTTATAAGAACTAGTTACATATGAGGTAGTAATCCTTTGCCATATTTTCAGTATTTTCTCCAAAATTTTTATGTCTCTGAGAATGCTTTTTCACCCCAAGGGAACTGTAGTGGTAGCCAGGAGGTGTTCTAACTTTCCTGGCTCTTATTCCCACTGGAGTAAGATGTATTAAATCTTCTTTGTACTTCCTGTGGTGAAAGGAAGATAACACCACTTGAAATCCAGCCTCTTCTAAGTGTGTGTGTATTCCTGTCCTGTGGAGGGTGTAATGCTGGGTATTTCTATCCCTGACTTCCTTGCAGCTAAGATTTTGAATATAAAGCAGATTTGACTAAATGAAGCCCTTGCTCAACTTTGAAGAGCAGAAGTGAGCTGCTATTCCTCAGCCTGACTCTTTTTGAGCTGGGACATCAATCTTTTCCTGCTTTTGGACCCGAATTTAGGCTGGAATTCATACCATAAGTTTTTCTACTTTTCCAGCCTTTGAATCAAGGTGGAACTATACTATCAGCTTTCCTGGGTCTCCAGCTTGATGACCGTAGATCTTGGACTTCCCAGATTTCATAATCATGTAAGCCAATTCCTTGTTTTATATGTAAGTGTATATTATATATTTATATATACAATATTTATAATATGTTGTATGTATTATAAAATGAAATATATTTTATTTGAAAGTGTTAGCCACTCAGTCGTGTCTGACTCTTTGCAACCCCATGGACTGTAGCCCACCTCTGTCCACAGAATCCTCCAGTCAAGAATACTGGAGTGGATAGTCAAAACCTTCTACAGGGGCTCTCAATATACAATATGTTTATGGATTCCTTCTATTGGTTCTGTTTCTCTGGAGAACCCAGACACTGGGGTATTGAACCTGAGAACAAAATGCCAACATTTTAAGGACAAGTGACAGAAAGACAAGAAGAGCCTGAATGCTTGACAGCAACTTCTCTTACTCTCCCCACCTGGAACACCTACATCTAGACCCTTATTATGTGAGAAAAAGAAGTGTATTTACTGCCTGCGCTGCTACATGTCAAGTAACCTGCAGTGAAAACATTCCTGACCCACCCAATTATCTCACATCTCTAAGCCTCATTTCCCCAGGTTACACAATGAGAAAAAAAAAAACAAAACAGAAAAGGGAATGACCTTAAATGAAACTCACAGGCATGTCCCAGTGCCTCCTGACTGCGGGGCTCTGAGCTTAGGGCTCCAGGACAGGCAGCAGAGTCAGTGCCTGAGAACGAGGATTCTGGGGCCAGATCACCTGGCTCAGAAGCCCAGCTTCACCCCTCACATACACACATAGAAACATTTCTTAGCCACTCCATGTGTCATCTTCCTTGTTTTTAAAGTAGAGATCCTACCAATATCTTCGATAAGAGTTGCTAGAAAGATTAAATGAATTAATCCATGTAAGGCACTTAGAACATTATCTGTCATGTAGAAAAATGCTCAATGAACATTATTCATAGCTAAAAATTAGACATGGGTCAGCTCTTGGGAGTTGAGAGTCTAGCTTGAATATCAAGAAATATAGACATGTGAATATGACTCAAACTTTAAAGATGCACATTCATGATTGAAAAAAGGGAAAATTTTTCTTTCATTCTTAAGTAAACTGAGTACCTTCTTATCACAAGAGATAGGTTAAGAGCTGCCTTCAAGGAAGATTTAGATAAATTAGTGGATGACAAAACCATAATAATACGTCAAAGAAAGAAGCAAAGCATTTTGGGATCACTCCAGGATATGAATTAATTGTACTAACATGAAAGTGTGTCAGTCACTCAGTCGTGTCCAACTCTTTGCAACCTCATGGCTGTAGCCCACCAGGCTCCTCTGTCCATGGGATTCTCCTGGCAAAAATACTGGAGTGGGTAGCCATTCCCTTCTCAAGGGAATCTGTCTGTCCCAGGGATTGAAACTGGGTCTCGCATATTGCAGGCAGATTCTTTACTGTCTGAGCCATCAAGGAAGCCCATTAATATAGCAAAAGATAATACTGCATAGCTGTTTTTTTTTTTTTTTAGTTTCTAAATCATTTTTATGAATTCACACAACTTTGTGAGAAAGATGTAAATACTACAAAAAATTCACTCTGAACCTGACCCCGTTTTGCTCCTCACCTCATTAAATAATGAGCATAATTCTCATTTTACAGATAAGAGGCCGTAGGCTTATTGTGAGGTTGACATGAGATGATGCAAGGGAACATGCTCACTCTCTAACTTTTCTAACACAATTTTTTTTTTTAAAGTGCATGAGATTATCCCCATGTGAAGACTCAGAGATCATATATTCTCCAGTGGTGTCCTACCTCCAACTCAGGTCCCTGGAAAGAGCCCCATCTTCCTCCGATGGGTCCTATTTAACACACTTCTCTCCAGCTTCTTGGGCTGTGGGACGCCCCTTGGAGAACTCTTTCTGCCTCTCTGGGTTCTCTAAAGACTCCATCTCTGGACCTGGGGAGGTTGTGAAGGACGTACTCTTGACCCTACCCGAACAAGCCACCTGCCCACCCACACAGAGCACGCAGGCCCTTCAGGAATGTGAGCCCCAGGACCTGGCGCCAGCCTCTTTGCACAGACAGAAGTCAGAACCTTGCCTTCCTCTCCTCAGAGGCCCTGGATTCCTGAAGCATGAAACTCCCTCTAATCGTCTGAGATCTGAGGCTTGGGAAGCACCACTGATTGAAGGAGGTGCTTCTTCCGAAGCCAGGCTGCGCTGCAGAATGCTGCTTTAGGGTCATTTCTGCCCAGGACGGGGATCCTGGCCTTCCTAAAACAGCTTTCAGTCATGACAAATCCAGTTTACACATTGAGGGGGTTAGCACGATGCCTTGAAGGGCAGGGATGGGGAACCTGCTTCCACTTCTCCCCTCTTGCAGAAACAGCAGCAGGGAAGCCAGTCACACGCAGATTCAAATGGGTTGAGAACACAGGGTCTGGAGCCAGCCTCTCTGGGCTCAAATCCTGAACCAGCCACTTTCTAGCCCTGTAAACTAACGCAAGTTACTTTCATGCTCTATGACTCTGGTTCCTTTTGGGAAATCAATAGAATTACAGTACTTACTTCATAGAATTAAGAGAATTTGAGTTCATGAAAAATACCTAGTGTGTAGTGAACGCACAATGAATTTCAGCTATTTTTATTATTTACCCTGTGATTTTTGAGTAAGTCTTGAATCTGTGAGGGCCTATTTCCTCATTCATAGGATGAGGATAACAACATGTCCAGAGTCACTCTCTTTTCTCCGTTTGGTAATACTCATCACACTTGTAACTACACACCCAGTGTTTGTCCACCTGTCTACACAGCAAATGCTTGCAGCAGGGTTTAGTAGAGTATGTAGCACATAGTAGGTGCTCAAAAGAGTCACTGAATGAAGGAATGGTACTGTTGTCAGGACTGGATGAAATGAAAGAATACTGAATTTGCATTCTGTATGTATGTATTTGCTTTCTGAGAGGGAGGGATATGGGCTGTCAAGCAACCTGGACTGGTATCTCAGCTTAGTCCGTACTATCTGTGTGACCACAGGCAAGTAGCTGACCTCTCTGAGTGTACTCAGCTATAAAATGGAGACAGTCATATTGACCTAGTTAGGGAGATCAATGAGGTAAATTATTGTTAAGCATTCAGTTCTGTGTGCAGCACACAGTAGGTAGCCCACAAGCAGCAGCTCCCATCCCTACTTCTGTTTTCTATTGACTGAGCCAAATACATGATAAAATTATATAAATGAACATTTGTTGAGCACTTACTGTGTGCCAGGCATTGTGCTAAGAGCATCATAAACAGTGCAATGGTTTTGAAAACAGACTTAGGAGAAAAAAATCTTTTTGTAAGCAAGTGTGGAGTTAGGGAATTGGAGCATTTATATGCACCTTCACAAGACTGAGAAAATGTTAACTGTCTCCATCAAACAAAGAGCGTATGTATAAGGGAGGAGCTACTCCATGACGGAGATTATGGACCCACCACTGTCCCTTCATGTGGCTTTATCCAGGGTAGCTCTTTATCATGGCAGCTCTCTTTGTTTATCCACAAAGCTTTTATTGGGAAAAAACAGGATTCTGCTGCTTAAAACAAAAATAAATAAGTAAACTGAAATGGCTTGGAAAGTCCTCATATAATGGAAAGAACACAGGCCTGGAGTTGAAAAACCTGGCTTCCTGTCTTGGCCCTGACACTAACCAGTCTGAGACCTTGGACAAGTTAATTCCCCTATTAAGCCTTAGTCCCTTTATGGGTAAAATGAGGGGAGAAAAGGACAACTTCTGAGGCCTTTTCCAGCCAAAACATTCTGAGAGAGTGTGCCCTTCTGGCTCTTTCTCCAATAGAACTTTCCAATGAACACCGAGAGACCAACACACAAAGATGGACTTGAGTCAAGGGAGGGTGAAAATGGGATTAAAAGAATCGTAAGCTGCCACTCAGTCCAGGACCATCTCATGGACCTTGTTCTGAGCAAATCTTCCTTCATGTTTCAGTCAGCCCTGATGGCCTCTCTTTCATCCTGGTCACTGCCAAATCTCTAGGCATATTTTCCTCATAACATTCCACTCATTCTTTAAAAACCAGTGTCAATGTCATGGTCATTTGTTCAGTCAATGACTAGCTATTGAATATCTACTATGTGCCAGGCACTCTGCTAAGGCATATACAGTGAACAAAACAAAATTCATGCCCTACACATTGGAATGAGGACAGCATTTGTTAAGCAACCAGTCCTTTCCACGTTGTTGTTCAGTCGCTCAGTTGTGTCCGACTCTTTGCAACCCCATGGACTGCAGCACACCAGGCTTCCCTGTCCTTCAGCATCTCCTGGGGCTTGCTCAAACTCATGTCCATTAAATCAGTGATGCCACCCAACCATCTTGTCCTCTGTCATCCCCTTCTCCTGCTTTCTATCTTTCCTAGCATCAGGGTCTTTTCTAATGAGTCAGCTCTTTGCATAATCATACCATTATATATTTTTTCTACAGTTCTTCTGTGTATTCTTGCCACCTCTTCTTAATATCTTCTGTTTCTGTTAGGTCCATACCATTTCTGTCCTTTATCAAGCCCATCTTTGCATGAAATGCTCCCTTGGTATCTCTAATTTTCTTGAAGAGATCTCTAGTCTTTCCCATTCTGTTGCTTTCCTCTATTTCTTTGCACTGATCGCTGAGGAAGGCTTTCTTATCTCTCCTTGCTATTCTTTGGAACTCTGCAATCAGATGCTTCTTATCTTTCCTTTTCTCCTTGGCTTTTCGCTTTTCTTCTTTTCAGAGCTATTTGTAAGGCCTCCTCAGACAGCCATTTTGCTTTTTTGCATTTCTTTTCCATGGGGATGGTTTTGATCCCTGTCTCTTGTACGATGTCAAGAACCTCCGTCGATCAGGCACTCTGTCTATCAGATCTAGTCCCTTAAATCTATTTCTCACTTCCACTGTATAATCATAAGCGAAAGTGACAGTGAAGTTGTTCAGTCGTGTCCGACTCTTTGTGACCCGATGGACTATAGCCTACAAGGCTCCTCCCTCCATGGGATTCTCCAGGCAAGAGTACTGGAGTGGGTTGCCATTTTCCTTCTCCAGGGGATCTTCCCGACCCAGAGATCAAACCCTGGTCTCCCATATTCCAGGCAGATGCTTTAACCTCTGAGCCACCATAATCATAAGGGATTTGATTTAGGTCATACCTGAATGGCCTAGTGGTTTTCCTCACTTTATTCAATTTAAGTCTGAATTTGGCAATAAGGAGCTTATGATCTGAGCCACAGCCAGCTACTGGTCTTGTTTTTGCTGACTATATAGGGCCTTTCCATCTTTGGCTGCAGAGAATATAATCAATCTGATTCCAGTGTTGACCATCTGGTGATGTCCATGTGTAGTGTCTTCTCTTGTGTTGTTGGAAGAGAGAGTTTGTTATGACGAGTATATTCTCTGGCAAAACTCTATTAGCCTTTGCCCTTCTTCATTCCGTACCCGAAGGCCAAATTTGCCTGTTACTCCAGGTGTTTCTTGACTTCCTATTTTGGCATTCCAGTCCCCTATAATGAAAAGGACATCTTTTTGGGGTGTTATTTCTAAAAGACCTTGTAGGTCTTCATAGAACCATTCAACTGCAGCTTCTTCAGCATTATTGGTTGGGGCATAGGCTTGGATTACCGTGATATCGAACGTTTTGCCTTGGAAATGAACAGAGATTATTCTGTCATTTTTGAGACTGCATGCAAGTACTGCATTTCGGACTCTTGTTGACCATGATGGCTACTCCATTTCTTCTGAGGGATTGCTGTCCGCAGTAGTAGATTTAATGGTCATCTGAGTTAAAATCACTCATTCCAGTACATTTTAGTTTGCTGATTCCTAGAATGTCGATGTTCACTCTTGCCATCTCCTATTTCACCACTTCCAATTTGCCTTGATTCGTGGACCTGACATTCCAGGTTCCTATGCAATATTGCTCTTTACAGCATCGGACCTTGCTTCTATCACCAGTCACATCCACAACTGGGTATTGTTTTTGCTTTGGCTTCATCCCTTCATTCTTTCTGGAGTTATTTCTCCACTGATCTCCAGTAGCATATTGGGCACCTACCGACCTGGGGAGTTCGTCTTTCAGTATCCTATCATTTTGCCTTTTCATACTGTTCATGGGGTTCTCAAAGCAAAAATACTGAAGTGGTTTGCATCCCCTTCTCCAGTGGACCACATTCTATCACACCTCTCCACCATGACCCTTCCGTCTTGGGTGGCCCCACATAGCATGGCTTAGTTTCACTGAGTTAGACAAGGCTGTGGTCTGTGTGATCAGCTTCACGACCCAGATAATCACGACGGTGTGATCACTCACCTAGAGCCAGACATCCTGGAATACAAAGTCAAGTGGGCCTTAGAAAGCATCACTACAAACAAGGCTAGTGGAGGTGATGGAATTCCAGTGGAGCTGTTTCAAATCCTGAAAGATGATGCTGTGAAAGTGCTGTACTCAATATGCCAGCAAATTTGGAAAACTCAGCAGTGGCCATAGGACTGGAAAAGGTCCGTTTTCATTCCAATCCCAGAGAATGCTCAAACTACTGCACAATTGCACTCATCTCACACACTAGTAAGGTAATGCTCAAAATTCTCCAAGCCAGGCTTCAGCAGTACGTGAACCGAGAACTTCCAAACGTTCAAGCTGGTTTTAGAAAAGGCGGAGGAACTGGAGATCAAATTGCCAACATCCGATGGATCATGGAAAAAGGAACAGAGTTCCAGAAAAACGTCTATTTCTGTTTTATTGACTATGCTAAAGCCTTTGACTGTGTGGATCACAATAAACTGGAAAATTCTGAAAGAGAGAGGAACACTAGACCACCTGACCTGTCTCTTGAGAAATCTATATGCAGGTCAGGAAGAAACAGATAGAACTAGACATGAAAAAACAGACTGGTTCCAAATAGGAAAAGGAGTATGTCAAGGCTGTATATTGTCACCCTGCTTATTTGACTTATATGCAGAGTACATCATGAGAAACACTGGGCTGGAAGAAGCACAAGCTGGAATCAAGATTGCCGGGAGAAATATCAATAACCTCAGATATGCAGATGACACCATGCTTATGGCAGAAAGTGAAGAGGAACTAAAAAGCCTCTTGATAGAAGTGAAAGACAAGCGTGGAAAAGTTGGCTTAAAGCTCAACATCCAGAAAACGAAGATCATGGCACCTGGTCCCATTACTTCATGGCAAATAGATGGGAAAACAGTGGAAACAGTATCAGACTTTATTCTGGGGGGCTCCAAAATCACTGCAGATGGTGATTGCAGCCATGAAATTAAAAGACGCTTTCTCCTTGGAAGGAAAGTTATGACCAACCTTGAAAGCATACTCAAAAGCAGAGACATTACTTTGCCAACAAAGGTCTGTTTAGTCAAGGCTATGGTTTTTCCAGTGGTCATGTATGGATGTGAGAGTTGGACTGGGAAGAAAGCTGAGTGCAGAAGAATTGATGCTTTTGAACTGTGGTGTTGGAGAAGACTCTTGAGAGTCCCTTGGACTGCAAGGAGATCCAACCAGTCCATCCTAAAGGAGATCAGTCCTGGGTGTTTGTTGGAAGGACTGATGCTGAAGCTGAAACTCCAGTATTTTGACCACCTCATGCAAAGAGTTGACTCACTGGAAAAGACCCTGATGTTGGGAGGGATTGGGGGCAGAAGAAGAAGGGGACGACAGTGGATGAGATGGCTGGATGGCATCACCAACTCGATCGACCTGAGTTTGAGTGAACTCTGGGAGTTGGTAATGGACAGGGAGGCCTGGCGTGCTGCGATTCATGGGCTCGCCAAGAGTCCGACACGACTGACTGACTGAATTGAACTGACTGACCATTACATTTTAAGTTACATTTTGACCTCCCTATTAGATAGTAAGCTCTGCTAGAGCAATGGCGAGAGCCAGAGAACAGTGTATCCTGCCTCTGAAGAGGTGTCTAGAGATCCCTATAAGAACTGGGAGTCTGCACAGCTTAGTTGGGACCGATGACAAGGGAGCTGGTAGCTCTCCAACTCTGCTCTAAATTCCCCGCCAATGGTAAGGGAATGATGGCACATTCCACTGGCCCACCTGGTCCTGCCCTGGTTGCTGCTGCTCCCAACACACATTTATTTTGCGTGGGGCATAGGGCTTAGTGCTTGAGATAAACTCTTGAGCAAGACATATACAAGCCTTGAGTCCATGGTGGTTCTAGGAGATAAGCAAGGACAGAGGGCATTTGAAAAACAATATGATGAGTGTAATCCCTGCAGTCCCTGAATCTCAGGCTGAGCCAAATTGAGGGGGGAACATAGCCAGTGAGGGCTTCTAAACCCAAATGAGTGTTAATACAGAGTCAACAAAGTGGTTGAGAGTTGGACATGCCAGTGATATTTTCTGGGGGTGAGGTGGTAAAACAGGTTTTTTGTGCAAGATTGGTCAATATCTGCCAAACACAACCTTATGGAAAGTAGTTATTAGCCCATTTTTTGGATGAAAAGATTAAGGCTCAGGAAGTACCTTATGTAGGTCACTCTGCTAATAAGCATTAGAGCTGTTCATTCCAAAGCATTCACACCAGGTTCTGGGAATAGAAGCTTTTATAAGACATGCATGTAAGAGGATGACACAGCTGGTGGGCAGATTTATAGGCCCAGCTTTGAACGAAAGATCTGGTACCCTCATCCACTATGGAGAGTTGCTTGCTCTCTCTGAGCTCCAATTTCCACATCTGTTGGCATCTGCTGTAGGATCATGTTCACTTCTACTGGCAAATACAATACATCTGAATATTCTCCAATCAGAGGCTGCAAACCCGTAGCCTGGAGTAAATACAGCCTTTGGAGCCAAAAAGAGCCAATGATTTTAGATGAATGTTACAGAGGTTTAGAGTGGTTAAGAACTTGCCCAAGCTTGCATAGCTAAAACATGATAGAGCTAGGACTTTGGCAATCTGGGTCCAGCATCCAGTCGTAAGCAACACAAATCTCTACTGTTCTTCAAGTGCAGAGAAGTGGCAGCCGACACTCAACCTCTACATCTGGGAGGCATTAAGGATTGGCAGGGACTATTGTGAACTTCAGGCTTTGTGCTTTGACTAAGGAATGCTCCTGTGATGGATCATGGGGAAGGCCAGTGAATGTTTTGTGTCTCAGTGTTCTTCTCTATAAAACTGGGATAATAATTCTGCCTGTCTCATACACAGGGTTAAGGTGAAGACTAAATGAGTTAACAAACATTACCTAAGTATAAGCTGTTAGGGTTTTTACTGTCTGAGGAGTGACTCTTGTCTTAAACATTCATAATGCCCATTTAAATATGGTATGGTAAGCTGGACACACCACTAGGGATCAATTTCTGACAGTATCCGAGGCCATTTCCTCCACCTTCTGAGCAACAGAGGGGTTCCTGGAAGGGTTAGGAATAAATAAGATCTCCAGGACACATGCCACGAGCTCCATGCATTAGCAACAGCTTCCAGAGCTGGCCACAGCAACCCATCAGTGAGCATGGTTACCACTGGCCTCTAGGCAGAAAAGAATGTGAGGTGCAATTGGAAGCCTTCCAGGGACCCAAGAAGGGAGGCCTCATCCTTTCAGGATGTCCCTGGCTTCAGATAAAACCCTTCCTGTGCTCCAGTTCACAGCTGGCAGGGCCATCGGCAATGACTGATTGCAAAGGATGAGCTGTTGAAAAGATGTGTGTGTGAACCAAACGCCAGCTAGATCAGGCAAAGAGTGCATTCAGGAGGCTGGGAGGAAGACCATCACCTATGCAATGTTTTATTTTGCACCAGGACTTGGCCCTGGGCCAGGCATTCAGGAGGTGGCGAAGTTAGTAACAGTAGCAGCTCACTTATATTCCCTCCTTCTGAGTCCTCTAACAGCTATGATCTCTTGATCTTTAGCACAATCCTATGACACAAGCAGGCCTCATTTCCTGCATTTAAAGATGGGTAACAGAAGAGACCTGTTCAAAATAACAAAGTGTAGCAGAGGCCAGATACTTGGCCAAGCTTGTTCCCAAGCTTGCTCACTTGGATACCCAGCTGGGCTATATTTCCCCGCAGACCTTGTGTCTGGGCGCAGCCACGTGACCGAGTTCTGGCCAAAGGAATAAACGAAACACTGGTAATAATGATATATGGCTTTGCTAGGCCTAGCCCACAAAAATCCTCCCAGCAGTCCTCCACTTTTTTTTCCCTTCTTGTCAGTTAGCAGATGCAAACTGTCTGTAGAGGATCCTGAGGACACAGGGATGATGGAGCCACATGATAGAAGGGGCCTGGCTGCCCTCCTAAGTAACTCAATTAATGTGAGAAATGGGCTTCTTTTGCATTAGGCCATCTAGTTTGTTTCCCCACCATAGTCAGTCTACCTTATAAACACAAAGAAAAACCAGAACTTGGGTTTTAAAGGCATTCTCCTCTACAGCTGGTAGTTTTTTCTGCTGCTGCTGCTGCTGCTACTAAGTCGCTTCAGTCATGTCTGACTGTGCGACCCCATAGATGGCAGCCTACCAAGCTCCTCCATCCTTGGGATTCTCCAGGCAAGAATGCTGGAGTGGGTTGCCATTTCCTTCTCCAATGCATGAAAGTGAAAAGTGAAAGTGAAGTCGCTCAGTTGTGTCTGACTCTTCATGACCCCACGGACTGCAGCCTACCAGGCTCCTCCATCCATGGGAGTTTCCAGGCAAGAGTACTAGAGTGGGGTGCCCTTGTAGTTTTTTCTACCACATTCCAAACAAGCAAACAAACCTCCTTATGGCTGTAGGGTCTTTGGATTTTACCAAGCACTTGGATGAATAATGGACAGTTTCTTTCTCCCACGTCGGTAACCACTAGACTGCCTCTCAGGTTGTGTAGGAAGCTTTCAGATGAGTTGCTTTCCACAAAGGTGGTAGTCAATGAACTTTAGGTGAGTGGCAGTATTATTCTAGCTTGAGACTTCATTGAGCCTACAATCTAGCTGGAAGGATGAGAATCACAACTGCAAAACCAAGAAACATCCTAGAGGGTAGGGCATATACCATCCAAGTGGTAGAAGAGGGGTGAGCAGGCAGAGGAGATCTCCTGGTCTCCCCCAACCGACCTCACATCCTTGCTTGTCTGTAAACAAAGTTACACTCTGACGGCGTGCCAATACCGGCGTGCCAATACTAGCTGGGTGCTCTGCCCCCTTACTCCATTTAGTTCTCACAAGAGCTCTGCCAGGATCCAAGCGGTCCATGGATATTCACTCTCTAAAGCCCCATGATCTGTACACTACAGAGCCTGCAATCCTCCCCTTTCGCCTGTGCCCTCCTTTCAGGCACATCTCTCTCCCCAGCTTCCAGCTGCCCTTGAAGGAGTGGTGCTGGTTATCCCTCTAAGGGCATCCTGGCCTTTGACAATCAAGAACCACAGAACCAGATCTCCTGGGAACACCTCGGTTTTCAAGGCGTCCTCTGCAGAAGAGTCCCATATTCAGCTGAAGGATGTAGCAGAGCCCTCGATACACAAGCTAGGAAGTCCCTGAGACAAGAGGGCTGAAGGTTTGCACAGCTGGAGGCCCCGGGGAAAGGTCTGGCGGCAGCTGAAATTAACTGACCCCATCTGGAAGCAGAGCCTCCTCAAGGGACACGGAGGGAGGAAAGGAGACAGGAAGTGGCTGATCTGCTTGTTCTCAGGAAGCTGCAAGGCCTGAGAGACGCTGTTCCTTGGAAACCAAAGATCTGCTGTTTCTCAACACGTGCTCCTGGGACCCCTGCATCACACTCACCTGGCAAGCTGGAAAAGAGGATTTGGGAGCCACAAACATAATGAATCCAAATCCAGGGAAACAGGAATCCACATGTTAGACAAGCTCGCCAGAGAGTTCTGATGCTCAGTCAGATTTAAGAAGAGAAAATGCCACTTTACTGAAACAGTACTAGCTAGTTCTTCCTTAGATGCCCTACTCATTTCTGCCATTTTGCCCATCAGTGACTCATAATCTCAGGAGAAAAATAATAAAGAGGTTACTAACTATTAAGTGTTCAAGAAGTGTACCATGCTCTTCTAAACACTCTGTATGTGTCTGTTAGTAACTCAGTTGTATCAGACTCTGCAGTCCCATGGATTGCAGCCCACCAGACTCCTCTGTCCATGGGATTTCCCAGGCAAGAATACTGGAGTGGGTTGCCATTCCCTTCTCCAGGGATCTTCCCAACCCAGGAATTGAATCCAGGTTTTCCTGCATTGCAGACAGATTCTTTACCGTCTGAGCCACCAGGGAAGCCCCTAAGGTCCCACAGGGCAGGTATTAATATCATTGCTCTTCCACACCTACTACTCTCCCTATGAGCAGCTAATGATTATGCATGCTGTCAACATGCCAAACACTGTTCTCTAAGTGCCTTACAAATATTATTTTATTCCTCATAACCTCCTTATAATGGAAGGATGATTATCATCCCAATTTTGTAATGATGACCCTAAAGCACAGAGAATTTTCGTAATTTGTCCAAGATCAACATAGCCAGCAAAGGGCAGAGCCAGGATTTGAACCCAAGCAGCCACATTCCAGAGGCCACACCCTTAAAAAGAGGTTCAGTTGGGCTTCCCTGGTGGCTCAGAGGTTAAAGCGTCTGCCTCCAATGCGGGAGACCTGGGTTCGATCCCTGGGTTGGGAAGATCCCCTGGAGTAGGAAATGGCAACCCACTCCAGTATTCTTGCCTGGAGAATCCCATGGACGGAGGAGCCTGGTGGGCTACAGTCCACGGGGTCGCAAAGAGTCGGACACGACTGAGCGACCACCTCACCTCACCTTCAGTCAGTTCAGTCACTCAGTCGTGTCTGATTCTTGGCAACCCCATGGACTGCAACACGCCAGGCTTCCGCATCTATCACAAACTCCCAGAGTTTGCTCAAACTCATGTTCGTCAAGTTGGTGATGCCATCCAACCATCTCATCCTCTGTGGTTGGAGGTGGTTTTTTTTGTTTTTAGTTTTGCTAAAAATAGGTTAGCAAACTACAACCCACAGGCCAAATCTGGCTAAATCCAGCCTACCACCCATTTTTGTAAATAAGATTTTATCAGTACACACTTATACTCATTCAATTATGTATTGCAAATGTCCACTTTCACGCCACAACCAGAGCCAAGTAGTGGGGATTGAGACCAAATGGGCTGCAAAGCTGAAAAAATTTGATACTTGGTCCTTTACAGAAAAAGTGTGCTGTTCCCTGCCCTTAACCACTGTGGAATACCCTGAGATCAGCATGAACATACAGTGTGAAGGTATGCCCACAGTTAGAAGGGAACTGTCAACCACAAATTGGCCCTTGCCAAGAGGATTCACCAGCAACTGAACAACAACAGCAAGGGCATGTGCCATCTGCCTCTACAGAGATTGAACCCCGTGCTGCTGCAGCTGCCAACCTTCAACACCCTCTGAGGGGAATTCAGGGTGGGGAGGGAGGCACTCTGTGCTTGAGGGATTTAGTGCTTTTCTAGATATGAAGAGATGCAAGGATTGGGATCACGAAATCAGTTCCTGAAAATATCCAGCTACCTGAAGTTCTGTTCCTATGTTTCTCTGATAAACCATAACTTTCCAGCTCTGCATGGCTGTATATCCCCTGTACTGCCATAGGTGTCAATGCCTCCCGCCTGGCCCAGGGAAGGTACTCCATTAATATTCACTGAGTGAATAGTATGAGCATATCATACTGTGGTAAGTCCAGTCAAGTCTAGAGAAACAATTAGGTCGACCCCACCTGGGAATGTCCAGTCTTTCTGCTGCACTTATTACAAGACTTTAGGGGTCTCCTTGCCATGATAACCTGTCCTATCAGCCTAAATTAACTTAAAGGTTTAGAGTGTTTTGAGGATGTCTTAATTGTCTTTGATCCCAGTATGCTGCCCATCCCAACTTAGAGTATCTCAATGGTCTCCATCTAAACCCTCCATCTAAGGGTTAGTCTCAAATCTAGGCTAAACTGCTTTGCCCTTGACCCTAGAGATCAGGGCCCTAACGCCTTAAGACCTAGTCTTAATCAAAAGAATGATGATTTGTAAGTTTGAGAATGCTGGTTAAATTCTGGCTGCTTCTCCATCAGCTGTGTGACCCTATGCAAGTTTCTTCACCTCTCTGAACCAACCGCAAGCTTCCTAATCAGTGCCATACAGTTTACTGCAGGGAGAGGACTCCTGGAGAGCTGCCCCACCACACAATAAGCCTCAGAGGATGGGCCTGATTCTTTTATGATGATGATGGAGACAGTTTAGAAGAGCTGTCTGCCAAAAGACCCCAAATCCATTATGCATGTTTTATCTTTGTGCTCCCAGGGTCTTGAATAAACAATGTCTTCATCCAGCTTTTAAAAGACACTAATTCCGCGAGCAGAGTAACCATCCCCTCCCACCCCAGCTGAAACTTGGCCAGCTCTATGCCTGGCTGCTGGCCTGAATTTCCAAACACTGTTGGTTTAGCATTTCTCAAATGTACCCCATTAATACTAGGCACTGGTCAGCTCTCCCTCCTCTCTGAGCTCAGGTCTGACCGGCACAGTGAGAGGTGGAGCCAGCAGTGCGAGGCCAGCCTGCCTGGCTTGCCTCTGTGAAGCGGGTTGGTGCTGGGGTTGGTCTGCCTAAGACTGGGGGCACCTGTCAGCATTTTGCATGAGGGGGTGCACACAGGTCAGATGAAGACACAAGCAGTGTGCTCGGAGACCGGGAGAAAGCGCAGTGGAATGAGGGGGGTCTGGGAAATGTGAACAAAATATATTCTCCCAGTTGGCACTTGAGGGGAAAAAAGAAGACCTTGAACGAGGCTTAGCAAAAAGCCACTAATCTGGGAAGCAGGAAAGAACTCTACCCTGGCATGCTCTCCAGCTCACTCGCTGTGTGTCTTTGAGCAAGGTACTTGCCCTTTCTGTGGCACTTTTATTTAAAGATAAATGGATTAGACTCGGCCACATTTTAAAACTTCTGCTTGGCAGCAGAATTCTTTTTAAAACAAAATTTTACTTGGAATTTTAATATAGAAATAGATGAAAGTGGGATTGGTTCTCTGTATAAAGATGGCAGGAGTGGAAAAAGGGGGAGCTGGAATCCTGCCTGCTAATAAGCCTTGCTAATAATTTGAAAGAGACCAGGAGGTACCTCTGTGGAAAGGGTTTGAGAACCATGTGCCATGATAGATGATCTATAAAAACTTCAAGCGCTGGCAGCTTCTGATTCTGGCAGCTTCAGCTGCTACTGGTAATAACGGTAATTGTTATTGTTGTTAAGTCGCTAAGTTGTGTCCAACTCTTCATGACCCCACGGACTGCAGCACGCCAGGCCTCCCTGTCCATCACCATCCCTCGGAGCTTGCTCAAACTCATGTCCATCAAGTCGGTGATGCCATCCAATCACCTCATCCTCTGTTGTCCCCGTCTCCTCCTGCTCTCAATCTTCTCCGGGGTCAGGGTCTTAACCGTAATGGCTTTTATTTATTGAGCACTTCCTTTGTGCCAGGGCTGGACTTGACTTCTATCTTATTTACTTTGAGAGTCAGTAGAGACTCCTGATTCAGAGACCTGATTCAAATCCCAGCTTCACCAGTTTAGCAGCTGTGTGACCTTGGGCAAGTCCATTAATCTTTCTATGCCTCAGAGTATTCATATGGGAAATAGATTGTTCTGAGTATTAAAGCAATTAATCGCCACAAAATGCTTAGAACAGTGCCAGGTACATAGTAAGCAACCTATGTTAGCCACTTTTCTCACAACTAAATAAATTGTTATATCTAATTTTTATAAGCACCACTCTGTTTCATAGATGAAAGGAACTGAGGCTCAGAAAGGTGAAGAGTGCGCCCCTAGGTCACACAATTAATAGGTAATGGAAGGAAGACCTGAATCCAGGTCTGCTCAGTTATGCAGCCTGTGGTCTTAACACTCAGCCAAAACTCTAGGGTTCTTGACCCTACAAGTCAGGGTCTTGGTCCTAGTAATTTGCTTAAGGACTTCCAAACCTAGAAGGAAGGATATTTAAAGATGGCTATGGCTACAGTAATTTATGCTTGCAGGAGTTCTGGTGTCAGTAGGGTTAGAGTCTGAACACCCAATTGAATGCAAATTCCAAGCAGAAAAAAGGCGTTTGGTTGCCAGAGCCCAGGGCTAACTGATGGTCTTTATTAGGGAAAGGACACAGGCAGACCCAAGCTAGAGCAAAGAAGAGCGGAGAACTGGCTGACTTTCAGCCCCCACTTGCAGGGCACCAGATAGGCCTTTGAGCAATGCACTAGCTGTACAACCTTACACAACGACCCTTACTCTACCCCTGCCTCAGAATTTAGTGGAGAGCAGCTCAGGGAGAGACTGAATTCGGCTGGATGAGAAAGACAAAGACTAGTCTCAGCCCTGCCCTGATACAGCTCTGGCTGAGGGGAAGGAGCAAGGAGGCAGCATAGTCAGGAAGCTCTGTCTGATCGCTCAAAGCAAATGCAAGCCACACAGTCACTTTATCTCTTTGTGCTTCCTTCTTTCTCAGAACAGAGGGTGGCAATAAAAGATGGCTGTATGGCTCTCTCCGGGTAGCTGAATGGGAGCCAAAGCATCATATGGTGAACAAATGCTCTGATTGCCCACTACAGAGCTGCCGCTGCACATTATTAAATGGCACCAACCTCTCCCCTGACCCCTGATCCCTGGAAATGAATAGCCACCCACCCACCCCGAAAGCCCCAGTACACTGCCACCAACAGAGGCCCAAACACCGGCTCCAGCATTAAGAGTAATCAGAGGGCATGGCATGGTTGTAAGAATCTGGCTTTAAATTCAGACAGAGCTGGTACAAATGGCAACTCCACTCCTCATGCACAATGAGACTTTGGGTAAGATACTGAACCTCTCTGAGCCCCAGTTTCTCATCCATAAAATATAGCTTATGTACTAACCATGCAAGGAGGATTATCCGTAATAAATGCAAAGTGCCCAGTATGGTACCTGAGACACAGTGAATGCTTTAAATAGCTATATGCATAGTGACTTCACTTATTCAATGAAGACTGACTCCCAGCCTGCTGAGGATCAGCCACAGTAAATTAAATATGATGGAGGAGGGTTAAGTTATTTCCCTGAGTGCCACTTCGATCTGAAGGGCAAGCAGGAGTTTTCTAGGTGAAATGGGGAGGAAAGAACTTTCCAAGCAGAGGGAACAGAATATGTGAAAACCTGTGATGGGAAAGAATAGGTGAGGGTTGAATAACTGAGCAAGAATTGACAAGGCTGATGCAGAGAGAGCAGGAGGAGGTTAGCAGGGTGGGCAGGGACAGACCACACAAGCTACAGTAAAGATTTTGGTCTAAGAGTACAAGGAACATATTGAAGGGTTTTAACTGATGAAGTGACACACTCAAATCAGTGTTTTAAGAAGCTCACTCCAAAGAGTATATGCTGTATGATTCCAACTTTATGACACTCTAGAAAAGGCAAAACCATAGAGACAGAAAAACAAGATTAGTAGTTGCCAGCGGTTAGAGAGGAGAGAAGATGAATAAGCAGAGCACTGGGGATTATTAGGGCAGTGAAACTGTCCGGTATGATGCTATAATGGTGGATATATGTTATATATTCATCAAAACCCACAGAATGTATGACACCAAGAATGAACACTAGCATAAACTATGGGCTTTGGGTGATAATGATATTTCAGTGTAGCTTTGTCAGTTGTAATAAACGTCCCATTCTGGTGGCAGACATGGATAATGGGGGAGACTTGTGGTGGGGAGGACAGGGGGCATTCAGGAACTCCATGTACTTTCCTCTCTATTCTGCTGTGAAGCTAAAACCTCTCTAAAAATATAAAGTCTATTAATTTAAAAATAAATAAATAAAAGAGAAAAAAATCTCAGTCTGGTTGTGGGATAGAGCATAGACTGGAAGCCAGCAGGGGAGACCACAGAGTTAAGTTTTTCTGTTATCTTGCTGGGTTCCCTGGGGACAAGTTATACAAGCTCTGAGAGCTCCAGTTTCTCCATCTGTGGTACAGGGACAAGAATATAAAGTGACACAAGGTATAGGACATGTGTTGGGTTCACTCTGGCAGAACGTGAAACGAGCTCAGTGCTGGGAAGACAGTGTCAGGATTCAAAGCTCTTTGTGGGGGGGACAGTGGGTATCCTCTGATGGTGTTCCGTAGCAGATAAAAAGTCTCAGTGTCTACTGCCAAGGACAAAAGTATTTATAAGAATGTATGGCCCAGGGCTAAAGCTCTGTTTCATGCTTTGGGGGAAATAAATTATAGTAACAGCTAAGATTTATTGGCTACTAACTACATCAGTTCAGTTCAGTTCAGTCGCCCAGTTGTGTCCAACTCTTTGCAACCCCATTGACCACAGCACGCCAGGCCTCCCTGCCCATCACCAACTCCCGGAGTTTACCCAAACTCATAGTTTACCAAACTAACTACATCACAGGTCCTATTATAAGGCCTTTTATGAATTAGTGCTTTTCACTAGGACCTACTATTATCTCTGTTGTATCTGGGCAAACTGAGGCACAGAAAGGCCCATCAGCTTGCCCAATGTAAGTGACAGAGCTGGTTTAAAATAAAATGAAGGAGGAATTCCCTGGCAGTCCAGTGGATAGGACTCTGCGCTTCCATTTCAGGGGACACAAGTTCAATCCTTGGTTGAGGAACTAAGATCCTGCATGCTGCCTGTCACAAACAAAAAAAAGTAATCAATTAAAAAAAATTAAAATCAAAAGATACAAACCCAAGTTAATTGCAGAAGAAGGTTGTGTCAGCATAGAACCGTCATGAAATGGCATAAAATAGACTAGCTGTGACCAAGGACCCATTCACAGGGGAAGCAGTATGGTAGAACCCTTACAGCCTTGAGTTTTGAATTAGCCTTCCTGGATTTAAATCCTGGCTCCTCCACTTTCCATGTGACCTCAGGCAAGTTGTTTAGTCACCCTGTGACTCAATTTATTTATCTGTAATATAGGAATAGTAACAGGCCATACAGTTTTTAATCAATGTAAGTTTCAGAACAAAGAAGGACAAAACAAACTTCTAAAAGAGCAAGGCTGGGGTTTCAAATGGGAGTGGGGCTCAAACCTGGCACCCAACCCACAGTTATCAAAGACCACGCTAGAGACCAGACCAGTTTGCAGCAACGACGAAAACATGACCTCTGCCCTCAAGGACCTCCCAGTCTGGGTGGGAGGATAGGTACAAATGTAGAAAATACAACAAATGGCAAGATATAAGATTCAGTTATTCAAACAAAATGGTGCTAGTCACCATGCTAGCCAGCAGGGATGCAGTGACTGGCAAAATAGACAAGATCCCTCCCCTCAAAGAGCTTATAGGCAGGGACCACACACAGACACAGCAGCAGTGCTGACTGCTGTTCATTAAAATATAAAGCAGGGAGTGGCTTAGAGATCCACAGGGGAGGTTATTTCAGATAGGATTATCAGAGAAGGAAGTGGTGGCACCTGAGCAAAGCCAAAAGTCACGTGGAGTGAGCTGTGTTTATACCCGGGAGAAAAGCCCCTTCAGTTGTGTCCGACTCTCTGCAACCCCATAGACTGTAGCCCATCAGACTCCTCTGTCCATAGGATTCTTCAGGGCCACCAGGGTCCTCTGTCCATGGGATTCTCCAGGCCAAGAATACTGGAGTGGGTTGCCGTGTTCTCCTCCAGGTGACTTTCCTGACCCATGGATTGAACCTGCATCTCTTATATCTCCTGCATTGGCAGGTGGGTTCTGTACCACTAGCACCACCTGGGAAGCCCTTCCCAGGCTGAGAATAGCAGGTGCAAAGGCCCTGAGGAGGGGAGAATACACGTGACCTGTTTAGAGAATGGCACAAAAGAGGAGGACTGGTGTGGTTGATGGGAAGGAAGGGGGAGACAGAGGAAGTCTAGACTACAGGGGCGACAGAGCATAACCATGACTGTGAACTCCACTCTAAGAGAGATGCGAAAAACTCATGGGCTTGGCATCTGATTTAATTTCACAAGAATCACTCTGGCTTCTGTGTAGAAAATGGATTGAATGGGACCATGGTGAATTAAAGTGTCCTCAAATTCCTTGCTGCTCCTTTCATCAACTGGTGGGGTCTCATTAACTCTAATTGCCCCCGGCCCTGTCTCTGACCACTGTGGCAGAAGTGAGGCTATGGAACTTCTATATTTACAACTTCTCTCTCTCTTGTAACTTGTCCTTTTGTAAAGCAGCTGCTATATGAGAAGTCTGACATCCTGAAACCACACTGCTTTGAGGAAGTGCAATAGCCACGGGGAAGAGAGAACACGTGAAGGAGTGTCAAGGCAACAGAGACATATGAAGGTGACAGGACTGTCCCGCCCAGCCCAGCCAGAGGGCAGGCGCAGAGCTGCCTGTCCCTGCCCTACCCAGATTCCTGACCCACAGGCCACAAGCAAATAAAACAACCGAGGTTTTCAGCCATCAGGTTTCGGGGCAGCTTGTTACACAGCTACTGATAATTGAGACAGAAGCAAAGAGGCTAGTGAGATGGGTACTGCAGAAATCCAGGTAAGGGAATTAGGCAATTTGGTCTAAGGTAAGAATGGTTGTGTGTGTGTGTGTGTGTGTCTGTGTGTGTGTGTGTCTGTGTGTCAGTCGCTCAGTAGTGTGACCCCCATGGACTGTAGCCTGCCAGGCTCCTCTGTCTACAGAATTCTCCAGGCAAGAACACTGGAGTGGGTAGCCTATCCCTTCTCCAGGGGATTTTCCTAACCTAGGGATGGAACCTGGCTGTCCTGCATTGCAGGCAGATTCTTTACTATCTGAGCCACCAGGGAAGCAGGAATGGTGGTGGGGAATAAAAAGTGCTGACATGAGAAAAAATTACACACCCATAATCAGCATCAGGAGTAACTCAGGGGTCTGGAGACCCCATACCCACTGGGCATGGTGCTGCCTGCGTTCTCTCTGCTACTCCCTCGTTCAGTGAAGAGTTGATTGTCCAAGGATTGACTTTCTTGTTAGAAACTTCACTGCCATCAAGACAAACACTACAGAAGGTAAAGAGATATAGTCCAGAATGCCCCCGAATAGGCTTAACAGCATAGAAAAGCTCTTTATTAGCAAAATGAAGACATGTCCCAGAAAAACTGTTCATCTTAGCATAAAATCTAATGTGTATGCTCTACTTCATAATTTAGCAAGAATGCTCATATCCATTGTCTCTTTTGATTCCATCTACTGTCCTATTAAGTCAGAAATGCCACCCTCAAACACAAATGAGGAAACTCACTCAGAAAGGAAGCAGTGACTATTCTATAGCCCAACAGTCAGTAACCAGTAGAGCTAGACTTTGAACCTATAACCTCTCTATGCAAGTTCAATTTTTTTATATGACTGTTCTAAAATTTCCACACTTATTTTAAAACCATGCAGATTAATATCAAAGGATCGTTCCATGTTAGTTGTCTGCTTACAGCTTTTCTTCACAGGCTAGCTGTACAATGGACTTTAAAGCAGAGTCCTTGGACTCCTGGTCTTGAAATCTTGTAGGTAGAGCTTGACAACATACAGATTCTAGGGCCACACGCAGGGAACAGACTTTCTGGTAACGGGACACAAGCATCTGTGATTTAATAAATAAGCCGGAGTAGGGAGAGGAGTCTTAAATTATTCGTCTTCATGGGAAAGGCTGAAAGTTACTGAAATGCTGGGTCAATCAGCCATCAGGAAGCAGACAGACATGCTTAAATGAAGAGACAGAGCCTGACATTTAGCAAACTGTAAATGGATTGCTCCTCCATGCTGTCTGGGTGAGGAAGGGATCCTAGACAGTCCCCTCCTTCCCCTCCACCAGACTCACCCTGGGAGTCAGGAAAGGAAGAGTGTGCAGGATGAGTCGTGGGGTGGGAGGGCAAGGAAGGGGCAGGCTGAATATCAGCAGAGCACCCACTGTTTCAGGCATTAGCAGACCTTCCCATTTGGCCCTCAAAGTAGGCAATACTTCCATTTTACAATCGCAGAATGTGGGAGTCAGGAAGTGAGGTCACTTGGGCAGTCATACAGTGAGTGGGGAGTCCAGATTCAAACCCAGGGCCACCTAGCACCAATGCTAGTGTTGCTTCTGGTATCAAGTTCTGCCACGCAGATGGAAGGGTAGTGTGATGTGAAGACATGGGAGTCTGAACCCCACACTTGCTCATTCGCTGTGTGACCATAGACCTAGGCCCTACCCTTCTCAGAAAGTATCCTTTCATTTCATTCAAAAATGGGATCAAATTACCTGCCACTGAGAAGTTCCCAGTACCCAGCAGCTTGTTAGTAAAAGGTGATTGCTTCTGAATGAGAAACAGAATGCCGAAATCAAAAGGGTGAAGTGAACACTGGGCAATTTCTCCACCATAGATAGTGTCAGGCTGGGAGCAGGTACACAGGAGGGCAGAGTGGGACTTAGTACTGGAGCCATTACTGGGAGTGGCAGCAGCAAGGGGGAAGGAGGTGCATGTGGGGAGCGCAGGGGCTCTCCGAGGGCCTCCCACGTCTCTCGTCCCCAGTTCTATGATCCTGGGAAGCAGGAGCCACACTGTTTTTCCCCATCAGTGCACCGCTCCCTCTCCTGGGGGAGTTGGCAGATCCGCAGCTGGCCTGTTGGCTGGAGGCGCATGGGCAGCGGAGCCTGGCATTTCTTTACAGGCTCTCACTGTCTCTCTCTTGTGCTGCTTTCTTCCCGTTCCCACGCCCCACCTCTGCAAGTCCCCAGGGATTCTGCTTTCCCCTGCAGTGCTGAGGGCAAAGGCCCTGGACGATGAGATAGACCGGGCCTTCCCCCTCCAGGGCTGCTCTGCCGGGACCCTCAATGCCTCATTGTCTCTGGCCTCCCAGACCCATCCCCTCCCGGGGAGAGAACGCGGTGGGCGGTGTGCTGGTCAGCAAGTCCATGCCTGGTGCAAGCTGTCTGGAGTCCTCTCACTGGTGAGCTTTTTATTTTGCAAAGTTGTGGGATTCTTATTCATTCGATGAGTCGGTCAGTTTTGAATGCCTTCAGCAAAGATTTCGGCACTGTGCCAGGCGCTGGGAGTACCACTTAAAAAACCAGTCCTTAACCTGATCCTCGAGGAAGGTCTAGTCAGTGGGAGGCATGAGAAGTAAATAGCAACTACTAATCTCCTGAAGCGATCACAGTAAGGGATGAGCAGTAAAGACAAGAACACAGAGCCGTTAGTTAAGGGCTGTTTCATTCCTTCATTTACTGAACAAATAGTTACTGAGAAACTGATATGCGACGGGCACTGTTCTAGGTAGGGGCTGAGAATAAAGGGGAAGCAAAACAAAGTCCCTGCCTACAGGGTCTTCTCTTCTAGAAAACAATACAATAAAATAAATTACATAATAGCATACCTTGTCTATATCCGAAATATAATCAATATATTATATAATCAGTAAATAATATTGATAGATTGTATTAATATAATACATATTATAATAATTATAACATTAACAATATTAATGAGCTTCCCAGGTGGCACTGGTGGTAAAGTACCCGCCTGCCAATGCAGGAGACGTAAGACATGTGGGTTTGAGCCCTGGGTCAGGAAGATCCCCTGGAAGAGGGTATGGCAACCCACTCCAGTATTCTTGCCTGGGGAATCCCATGGACAGAGGAGCCTGGAGGTCAATGGTCCACGGGGTTGCAAAAACTTGAACACAACTGAAGAGATTTAGCACACACACATGCACACACAAACTAATTACATAAAGCATACAATTGGTGTACAATAGTTTATATTATATACTAATATTACATTAATATGTTGTATTAATGTATCTAATCTATTGGCTATCCATCATCTATATATCATCCATCTATTTATTTGCCTATCCAGTTTCAGGCAATGACAACTGACTGAAGGAAAAAACTACATAGTTGAGCTTTGACTGTGGGAACGGTATGGTCTAGCAAGGTCCAAGGAGGTGGCATCTGATCAGATATTTCAAAGTAAGAGTGTGTGACATAGTGACATCTGTGGAGTGCCCTAGGAGAAAGGAAGAGCAGGTACAAAGATTGTCCCTGAAAGGTACAGACACGGTCCCTACGCACTTCATGTGTTTCACTCTTGGAACTAAGGGTACTTCTCACTTTACAGATGGGGAAACCAAGAGCTGGGGACGTGGAGACACTAATTCAGGGGCTCCCAGCTTGCAGCAAGGATAGATGAGACCCACCCCAGGGGGTATGCTTTGCCCAGGTAAGGGGACTTTTGGCTGTGAAGCCACCTACCTGGGCAAGTCCTAGATGCTTTTTTGCAAAGAGCAGGGGTGCCAAATTCAACTTTGCGGAAGAAGGCAGAAAAAGGCACATGAGTAAACCAGGCTGAGGGGGGTATCTGCCTTCCTCCTTGGCCTCTTCTGGCCCCAAAGCCAGTGTGTGCACTGGCTCACACTGGTGCACACCTGTGTGCACATCCATTCAGAGTCAAAAGAGAGACAGGGCAGCGCCTCTCCCAAGTCCACATGGCTCACTCTGCTCACATTATTTAGGTTTCTACGCAGGTCTACTCCTGCAAGAAGCCTCTCCTGATCACTCAAATACCAATCACCTTTGAACTCTTCTTGGGCTTCAGCCTTTTCTCACAACCTGCCATTAGACTGCATATTTGTTTTCTAATTTGTTGTCAGTTTCTGTAGCTTAAATCTCAGCTCCACAAAAACTACTGTCTGTCTTGTCCACTATTGTATCTTCTATGCCTGGCACATCTTCAATGAGTGAAAGAAAGGAAAGGAGGAAAGCTCAGTGAGTGTGTAGCCACTTAAGAGAATTAAAGGAAACACTTTTCCAAACAGACACAGGCACCAAGAAGGGAGAGCAGAAACTGAGCTCTCTGTAATTTGCTGGAGGGTACCTGGCACTCTAAATTTGCTCAATAAATATTTGTTGCATGAATGAATATCCGGAATTTGAAACTCCAAGTTCAGGAAGCTCAGAAGACTTTGAGCAATTATGTGTGAAATAAACATGATTTTATAATATTCTTTGATGAGATATCTGAGAATTCTCAGGACAGAGGTTCAGGATGGAGAGCTGATCCTGACACAAAAGGATGATTTGGACAAGACATCCTCCTTCCTGACCCCTGGGGCACAACTTGCCTGTCTATAAAATGAGGACACACAGAAAACTCTAAGGGACTCTTCTAACTCGGGACCTCTAATATTCTGTAAAGTAACTTATGGGCCAGGCCCACACATCTCCATCTTGCCCTAAACATTCTCCCTGGAAACACTAAAGCGAGAGCGGGTACAGGGGGTAGTTTCTGAGAGTCTTCAGTGCCTCTCCTCAAGTTCTTGTGTACTTATGCTAGCTGGCTCCCTCTCTTCAACCCTCTCTGAGGTCTGACCTTCTAATGAGCAGAGACACATTATCAGCTGCCGTGGCTTGAACGGGTGCCTGTAATTTAGTGTTGCCTAATGCTGGACACTGAGAGCTGGGCTTGTGTAATTAGGCTGGGGCCTCATTAACGTCTGCCTCCTTGGGTGTTTTTCATTCTTGGTTTCTCCTATCCTGTATTTTGGATCCCATCTGGCTGTATGGACACGGCTGCCCTTTTTTTATTGCTCCATTGTGAAGCCAGGCTTGAATCTGGGCCCAGAATGGCCACAACCATCCACAAAGCATGAATCTTAACATGCCCTGGAATGGCCCCTGCTCTGCTCTCTAAATACAATTACGCAACTTTACTGAGAACCTGGGTTGTCGGAGTTTCTCTTGAGCACCTCGAGCTGGCTGGCAGTCCATTGTTAGTTTGGGTGTTTGACAGAAACCAGACTAAGGGGTGCTATCAATTTAATTACTACAATTACCCATGATTTAGCCAATTCATGTGTAATACTTTGCCATTTACAAAGCACTAGTAGAACCTGGCCTTGAGCAGAGACGAGGGCTGTTTTGTTTACCGGAGATTCCTAAGAGAGTTATTCTCTTCTGGCACCCGCCTGCCCCGACTCCATTCTTCACTGCCCTGCTCTGAGCCCCGGGGGACTGAACCCTGCGGACAGTTCTATTGGGTTCTTTTGCTCACTGGGCCAAAATGAGGTCCAAGCAGGAGGCTGGAGGGTAATGGTGCTTCTTTATAGTGCCCACCCTGCTTCAGTGCCAAGACCTTGGAGGTAGTTAAGTTCCTCAACAACTGCTGCTTCAATTACACGGCTCTCCTGCCCAAGTATAGATGAAACCTTCCAGACTGAGTCTATTAATTCTACTTCCTCTCCTTGTCCCTTCATCCCTAATGATGATAATGGCTTCTTGCTGTTGTTATTGGATACCCCATGTTCCCAGAGTCCCAATATTCTTCTATAAGTGATTGCTTCATGAAAATCTCTTTATTTATATTATTTAGGGGTGTATTCTGTTTTCTGCCTAGTGCCTGTCTGATACAATTCTTAATATCTGAAATGAAGCCTGGAACATAGAATAGGCCCTTAAGAAACACCTGTGGGATGAAGGAATGAACAAACTTTCACATATAAGTTAGTGCAAGTGAAAAGTGAAAGTTAAGTCGCTCAGTCGTGTCCGACTCTTTTCGACCCCGGGGACTGTAGCCCACCAGGCTTCTCCATGGGATTCTCCAGGCAAGAATACTGGAGTGGGTTGCCATTTCCTTCTCCAGGGGATCTTCCCGACCCAGGGATCAAACCCACGTCTCCTGCATTGCAGGCAGATGCTTTAACCTCTGAGCCACCATATGACCCAGCCACCATATTGAAACTATGTAAAATAATACAATCTACTTTTACAGATGAAAAAGCAGAGAAAGGTAGAATCTCACATCTGAGCAACAGATTTCTGAAGGAAAACAACACATATCCTGTACCCTAGATGAGCCTAAGCCATACTCAGCACCCAGGAGAAATCTCTACTTCCTGCTGTTTCCTGCACAGACCCAGAGTCCACTCAGATCAGCCTGGGGTGGGCTCAACAGGACTGGTGCTGTGAAGTGGACAAAATTTATGGATTTAAAGACATTTGGGAACTCACCTGGCATAAAATCAGAGACCTGGATTCAAATCCAAGTGCTACCCCTTTCTTCGAAAACATGTATATATTTAAGGTATACAGTGTATTTTGTCATGTGTTTAAGATGTACAACATGCTTTGATATATGCATACATTATGAAATGAAAACCATGGTCAAGTTAATTAACATATCTCTCACCTTACATACTTAACCCTTTTCTGTATGCTAAAAAACCACTTGAGATCTAATCAGTAGATTTCAAGTATACTATACATATACTATAGTCAGTACACTGTACATGAGGTCTCCAAAACTTATTCATCTTATAACTCAAAGTGTAAACCCCTTGACAAACATCTCCCCATTCCTCCCACTCACCAGACTCTAGTCACTACCATTCTATTCCTTGTTACTATAATTGAAAATTTTTTAGATTTCACATATAAATGAGATCATGCAATATTTATCTGTCTCTGAAAATTCACTTAGCATAATGTCCTCTAGGTCTATCCATCTTATTTCAAATGGCAGGACTTCATTCTTTCTTAAGGCTGGGTAACATTTATATACACACACATAAACACGCATATATATAATTTTTTAAATCCATCAATCCACTGATGGACATGTAGATTATCTCCACACCTTGGATGCTATGAATAATGTTGCAATACACACAGGAGTAGAGATATCTTTTCAACATAGTAATCTTATATCCTTTGGATATGACCCAGAAGTGAGGTTTCTGGGTCATACAATAGCTTTATTTTTAATTTTTCAAGGAAACTCCATGCTGTTTTCTATAATGGCTGTACTAATTTACACTCCCTCCAACAATCCACAAGGATTCTCTTTTTTTGCACATCCTGACCCACACTTATCTTTTGATTTTTGATATCAGCCATCCTAACAGGTATGAGGCGGTATCTCATTGTGATTTTGATATGCATTTCCCTGATGATTAGTGATGTGGAGCAGCTTTTCATAGACCAGCGGCCATTTATACATCTCATTTGGGGAAAAAATGTCTGTTCAGATCCTTTACCCATTTCTGAAATTAGGTTATTTGGTTCTGCTATTAAGTTGTTATGAGTTCTTTATATATTTTGCATATTAACCCCTTAGAAAAATGGCTTGCCTTTTCATTTTGTTGGTTTCCTTTGCTGTGTAGACTTATTTTTAGTTTTAGATTAGTTTTCTTCCTGTGATTTCTTTCTGGTTTCATATAACTGTGGTGTGAACAAATATCTGATATGACTTTAATCTTCTTAAATGTGTTAAGATTTGTTTTGTGCCTAACATGTAATTTATTCTGGAGAACGTTCCATATGCACTTGAGAATGTACATTCTGCTGCTCTTGGATGGAATGTTCTGTGTATGTCTGTTAGGTCCATTTGGTCTAACATACAATTCAAGCTTACTGTTCTTATTGATTTCTTGTCTGAATGATCCAGTGATGACAGTGGGGTCTTGAAGTTCTCTATTATTATGGTATTGCTAACTACTTTTCCCTTCATATTTGTCAATATTTGCTTTACATTTTTATGTGCTCTAATGTTGGGCACATATATATTTACAATTGTTGGATCCTCCAAATAGATTGCTTTTTCATCGCATAATGTCACTTGTCTCTTATTACAGTTTTTAACTTAAAGTCTATTTTGTCTGAAATCAGCACAGCTACCCCTGCTCTGTTTTGGTTCCTATTTGCATGGAATATCTTTTTCCATCCCTTCACTTTCAGTCTAAGTATGTCTTTAAAGCTAAAGTGAGTCCCTTTTAAGCAGCATCTTTTTTCTTTTAATGCATTCAGTCATCCATTCTATGTCTTTTCATTGAAAAATTTAATCTATATACATTTAAAGTAATTATTTAAAGTATCATTGCCATTTTGTTTATTTATTACTTTATTTTCTTAGGCCATCCTCTATCACATGTGGGATCTTAGTACCCTGAGTAGGGATTAAACTTTCACCCCTTGCATTGGGAGCGTGGAGTCTTAAGCATGGGACTGCCAGGGAAATCCCTGCCATTTTCCTAATTGTTTCTTGGTTGGTTTGCAGTTTCTTTGTTCCTTTATTCCTCACTTGCTGGTTTCCTTCAAAATTTGATACTTTTCTATGCATTCATGTTAAGTTGCTTCAGTCGTGTCCAACTCTTTGTGACCCTATGGACTGCAGCTCTCCAAGGTCCTCTGTCCATGGGATTCTCCAGGTAAGAATACTGCAGTGGGTTGCCATGCCTTCCTCCAGGGGATCTCCCCAACCCAGGGATCGAACCCTGGATCTCTTATATCTACCTGCACTGGCAAGCAGGTTCTTTACTACTAGCAATACCTGGGAAGCCTACTTTTTAGTAGTAGTTTGCTTTGAATTATTTGTTTTTCTGTTTTGTGTATCTCCTATAGGGTTTTCCTTCATGGGTACCATGCTGCTGCTGCTAAGTCGCTTCAGTCATGTCCGACTCTGTGCAACCCCATAGAAGGCAGCCCACCAGGCTTCCCCATCCCTGGGATTCTCCAGGCAAGAACACTGGAGTGGGTTGCCATTTCCTTTTCCACTGCAGGAAAGTGAAAAGTGAAAGTGAAGTCACTCAGTCGTGTCCGACTCTTCGTGATCCCATGGACTGCAGCCTACCAGGCTCCTCCGCCCGTGGGATTTTCCAGGCAAGAGTACTGCAGTGGGATGCCACTGCCTTCTCCGTATGGGTACCATGAGGCTTACATAAAACATTTTACAGTTACAACAGTCTATCATAAGTTGATAACAACGTAACTTTATTTGCATATAAAAACTACTCTTTTACTTGCCCCTCCCTACAGTTTATGTTTTTGATACCACAATTTATATCTTTTTATTTTGTACATTCATTAATGAATCATTGTGGCTATTGTTATTTTTAACACTTTTGCCTTTTAACCTTTTTACTAGACTTAAAAGTTATTTACACACCACCATTACAGTATTAAGAGTATCCTTGAAAAGTGAAAGTGAAAGTTGCTCAGTCGTGTCTGACTCTTTGCAACCCGCTGGACTATACAGCCCATGGAATTCTGCAGGCAAGAATACTAGAATGGGTAGCCGTTCCCTTCTCTAGGGGATTTTCCCAATGCAGGGATTGAACCCGGGTCTCCCACATTTCAGACAGATTCCTTACCATCTGAGCCACCAGGGACACATTCTCAATCTGACCAAATACTTACCTTTATCAGTTTTATAGGGGCTTCTATGATGGCTCAGATGGTAAAAAAAAAAAAAAAAATGCCTGCATGCAATGCTATGTTGTTTCAGTTGTGTCCAACTTTTGCAGCCTTATGGACTACAGCCTGCCAGTCTCCTCTGTCCATGAGATTCCCTGGGCAAGAATGCTGGAATGGGTTGCCAGGCCCTCCTCCATGGGATTTTCCCAACCCAGGGATCAAATCCATGTTCCTTCTGTCTCCTGCAGGCAGGTTCTTTACCACTAGCACTACCTGGGAAGCTCTTACTGCCTCTTTAAGCAGCTGTAACTACGAAACAGTCTTCCCCTTGTTAAAGAGGCAGTCCAGTAAGTGTTGACACAAACACTATGGGACCAAGTACCTAGGCCTGAATCCTAGTTTTGCCCCTTACTGGCTAGAGACCTTGATTCCATTACCCAACTTCAGTCTTCTCATCTGGAAAATGTAGATGATAATAGTACACACTTTACAGGGCTGTTGAAAGGATGAAATGAGTCAATACATGTGAAGTGCTCGGGACAGTGCCTAGCACATAGGAAATGCTACAAAATGTTGGTTACGTAGATAAAATTCCGTATGTCCAAGTCAAGCTGGCTTCATCAAAAAAGATTTTTTTGGCTCTAGTTTGGAGATGAGCCTGGAATCAAGGCCTTGAATAACATCATCAGGTCACTGACTCTTATTCTCTATCTTTGCTGTGTTTTCCTTTGCTTTTGCTTCATTCTTAGCAGCTACTTCACTCCAGGACAAACAGCCATGGCCACCAGCAGCTCCAGGAGACCATTCCACTGGCTCAGCAGCCCCAGCAGAACAAATATGTCTCTCACCCAAGAATTCCAGCAAAGGTCTCACATGAATTCTCACTGACTTGGCTCGGGTTCCAGGCTCTCCCTCCTAAACAGTGTGATATTCTGATTCTAGGCAAGGGAGAAAGTAAGGAAATTCCAGAGAAACATCTACTTCTGCTTCATTGACTACACTAAAGCCTCTGACTGTGTGGATCACAACACGCTGTGGAAAATTCTTAAAGAGCTGGGAATACCAGACCACCTTACCTGTCTCCTGAGGAACCTGTATACAGGTCAAGAAGCAACAGTTAGAATTTGACATGGAACAATGGACTGGTTCAAAATTGGGAAAGGAGTAAAACAAGGCTGTATACTGTCACCCTGCTTATTTAACTTATATAGAGTATATCATGTGAAACCCCAGGCTGAATGAATCACAAGCTGGAATCAAGGTTTCCAGGAGAAATAGCAACAATCTCAGATACACAGATGATAGCACTCTAATAGCAGAAAGGAAAGAGGAACTAAAGAGGTTCTTGATGACAGTGAAGTGAGTGAGTGAAGTCGCTCAGTCGTATCCGACTCTGAGACCTCATGGACTGGAGCCTTCCAGGCTCCTCCATCCATAGGATTTTCCAGGCAAGAGTATTGGAGTGGGTTGCCATTTACTTCTCCAGGGGATTTTCCCAACCCAGGGATCAAACCCGGGTCTTCTGCACTGCAGGCAGACACTTTACCATCTGAGCCACCAGGGAAGCCCTGGTGAGGCCCCTGATGAGGGTGAAAGAGGATTGAAAAAGTTGGCTTAAACCTCAACATTCAAAAATCTAAGATCATGACATCCAGTCCCATCACTTCACAGCAAATAGATGAGGAAAAAGTGGAAACAGTGACAGATTTTATTTTCTTGGGCTCCAAAATCACTACAGATGGTGACTAAAGCCACAAAATTAAAAGTTGTTCATTCCTTGGAAGGAAAGCTATGACAAACCAAGACAGAATATTAAAAAGCAAAGACATCACTTTGCAGACAAAGGTCCATAGAGCCAAAGCTATGGTTTTTACAGTAGTCATGTACAGATGTGAGAGTTGAACCATAAGTAAGGCTGAGCACCCAATTGACATTTTTAAATTGTGATGCCCTTAAATTGTAGAAGACCCTTGAGAGTCCTTGGACAGCAAGGAGCTCAAACCAGTCAATCCTAAAGGAAATCAACCCTGAACATTCTACTAGAAGGACTGATGCTGAAGCTCAAGCTCTAATACTTTGGCTACCTGATACAAAGAACTGACTTATTGAAAAAAACCTTGACACTGGGAAAGACTGAAGGCCAAAGGGGAAGGGGACAGCAGAAGATGAGATGGTTAGATAGCATCACCAACTCAATGGGCATGAACCTGAGCAAACTCTGGGAGATAGTAAAGGACAGGGAAGCCTGGTATGCTGCGATCCATGGGGTCACAAAGAGTCAGACATAACTTAGCGAGTGAACAACAACAATAAAAACCTGAATCTACTACTGCTTCCAAGGGTGAATCTCCCCTACAATGTCTGGGTGTCCTCTGACCATGGGAGGAACAAGGATATGAGATGGGGGACAGAAGTGCTGTGAACTGAGGGACAAAGAGTAGTCCAATGTCCCTGCCCCATCTATGGTTAAGGGTAGCTGAAGACATTCAGTGGGCTCAGGTGAGGGACTATGTACCAATTTCTATAGCAAAATTTCAGTATTTTAATAACCAGTACTGCTATACACACCATTCAGATTATCAGCCTGTTGGATATATATGGATTTAAATTTATCACATTAGTTGTGTTATTTCTAACAGCTGTTCTGCATTGGCTTCTCTCCTTTTGTCTTCTCTTATTACTTCTATTTTTCTCTTATCACCTTTAAGTACTAAATTTCATTTCTATTTTTAGTAATTGCCACACAGATAACCTTTAATTATTCTTTAATTCTTTAATTTTCATTTTTAACTTCTTGAAGCCTATTAATATTCAATATATTGACTTTCCTCTCTGATAATACAAGGGCCTCAAAATATCTTAATTCTATTTAACCCCAGAATCTACTTACTGTGGTATATTTTAATCCTTCATATATTTTTCAAATCCATATACTTATTACTACTGTTTTTTAAAGATAACATTTATTAACATTTCCACCTTCTTTGCTCTTCACGTCTTCTTGCTGCTTTAGGTTATAATGAGATCAATTTCTTTTTCTTGAAGGATATACTTTACAATTTCCCTCAGTGAGGTCTTTGTGAATATTTTTATTTTGCCTTATTTCAAAAAATACTTTCACTTCACTAACACCTTTTCAATCCTGTTTAATATGTCAATAAACACAACACTTCTAATGTTGGTTATTGTAGTTTTCCTTTCTAGAAGTTTTGATTTTAATAAAATTTGTTGTCATTTTTTTATAGTTTCCTATAGATAGCATATTCAAAAGTAGAGGCATTACTTTGCCGACTAAGGTCCGTCTAGTCAAGGCTATGGTTTTTCCTGTGGTCATGTATGGATGTGAGAGTTGAACTGTGAAGAAGGCTGAGCGCCGAAGAATTGATGCTTTTGAACTGTGGTGTTGGAGAAGGCTCTCGAGAGTCCCTTGGACTGCAAGGAGATCCAACCAGTCCATTCTGAAGGACATCAGCCCTGGGATTTCTTTGGAAGGAATGATGCTAAAGCTAAAACTCCAGTACTGTGGACACCTCATGTGAAGAGTTGACTCATTGGAAAAGACTCTGATGCTGGGAGGGATTGGGGGCAGGAGGAGAAGGGGACGACGAGGATTAGATGGCTGGATGGCATCAATGACTCGAAGGACGTGAGTCTGAGTGAATTCCGGGAGCTGGTGATGAACAGGGAGACCTGGTGTACTGTGATTCATGGGACTGCAAAGAGTCGGACATGACTGAGCAACTGAACTGAACTGATTCCTTGCAGACATCTTCCAATCAGATTTTTTTCAACTTAATATGTAGGATTTTTTTCTTTTAAGAATGTGTGTCTGATCATTACAATATATGGTGTCTTTAAGGATATCTTTCTGCTGTCTATATTTCCTATTTCTTCTCATTCATGGGCTTCCCTGGTGGCTCAGAGGTTAAAGTATCTGCCTGCAATGCGGGAGACCTGGGTTCGACCCCTGGGTTGGGAAGATTCCCTGGAGAAGGAAATGGCAACTCACTCCAGTATTCTTGCCTGGAGAATCCCATGGACAGAGGAGCCTGGTGGGCTGCAGTCCACAGGGTCACAAAGAGTCAGACACTGACTGAGAGACTTCACTTTCACTTTCTTCTAATTCATGGTGTCTGTGCCTTATTATTTTTTACTATGTGCTAACCATTATACAAAAAATGATCTGAATAATTATTTGAAGCCTAGGATGAAAGTGCCTTCCACTACACAGGATTTGCTTTTACTTCTTGCATGTCTGGGATTACCATAAATTACGATTAATGCTCAAGGTTCCCTGGAAGGTCAATTAAAGTGCAATGCAAGCTGCAGTTACTTGTGAGGACTCATATACCTATGGTTCACATTTACCTTGAGATGTAGTTCCTTTGAGGTCTCAGCTTATTTTGGGGAGGCCCTACCATTACATCCTAAGTAACCCTGGGTATTGATTTCTTTCTCCCTTGCCCCTGCTAGACTATCAAAACCAAATTGTCAAGTTTGTTGAACTTAGCAATACTCACAGCAAAAAGGAAGCTTTTGTACTCATTTCTCTCTCTGGATTTCTACTTCCCCATCATTCTCTTCCTGGAAAGTTCTTACTACCATGTCAACTCTTTGATGGCTTTGAAGGTATCATTATTCACAACCAGCTTTGAAGCTGTTTCCAGATAATCTAGAATTGGTCTACCATTATCGGAAATAGGAAGCCATGTAATGTCTTCCTTGGCACACAGCAGGTACTCAGTAAATAATGGCTGAATTAGTTGAATTACCATAATTTCCTAAACATACTCCCCCCTTTTTTTTTGTACAAGAACTGTTTCCTATTCTTAAAACACACAGAATGCCACTTTTTCCTCAAATTTATTCCTGTTGTCTCTACTTTCCCAAATATGAATCCTATTTCTTCTCCATCTGAATCCTCACAAGACCTGGTCTGTATCATTCTCTCGGTACTTAACTAGATAGAAATGTTTTAATATGCTCTTTATCACTCCTCCAGATTTATACTTTCTTGACATTCCTGGGCTTCAGAATTCCCTCATGTCCCGT
>SJYQ01001793.1:209791-343810 GCA_006410935.1 Redunca redunca
TACTTTTAGATGTGATGTCCTGAGAAGGGAGTCTCTGAACATTTATTTTTCCCTACTGCTGGAAGCAGGATGCAGCTTATTTTAAAAAATCTCATATTTGTACAGCACTTTATAATTATTAACAATAGGGTGTTCTCACATACTTGCCTTCTACTTTCATATTCACTATCATCATGCAGCAGATGAGAATCAGAGGGCAAGAGAGAGTAAATAATATTACTGAACAGAGCCACAAAGTCAGAAATGAAACCCAAGTCTTCTTTCTCCAAGCCCAGGGATCATTCCAGGGTACTCAGCTGCCTCCCCATATTATTTGTGCCATTAGTCATTAATGTGCAAGAACACCTAAACTCTTTGGAAGCATACATTCTATACATGAAAGCATGTGCAGTACAGGAGTTAGGTTGCAGGCAACAAACAGAGCGGTTGGCTCTCAAGGTACTTCATACACACCTCTGGAATGAAGGTTTTCTGCACCGTGGTCTTCCTTACCTCACAACCTTGGTTCCATTTCTCATGACTTGCATGTCCACCATACAGCCACCAGTAACATAGGCGGCTAGATTCAACTCTGAGAATTCGGCCTAAAAGAGAAAGCAGAACAATAAGGATTCACAAAATACTAGGGATGCCAATGACTCATAACATTTATATGTGCCAAATATACATTTAAATCTCATGTGAAATTAGTAATATTATTTATCTCTCTTTTTGAAAGATACAGAGATACAGAGAGGCATGGTGACATGTCCAAGGTTACATCACTAATTTCTACCTCCTTGAAGGTGGAAGAAGGTACTCTAACTCTAAGGGAGTGGACAGGCAGGGGGAGAGAGAGACAGGAGGTAGTGGTATAGAGAAACTCCATAGTTACCAAGAGAGGGGCAGAGACAAGAGATATAAGCAGTATTCTTTTTTTTTTTGGTCCCCACTAAGGAGTATTCTTCATGTTTATGTGCCAACTACGGTGTCGCATTTGTGTTTTATTAGACATTTCTGCATCCTTCTAAGTTCATCTTTTTGTTGGCTTATTTGGTTGAGCAAGTTTTAAAATTTTCTGTTGCTATTCCTATGGAATGTGTGTATGCTAAGTAGCTTCAGCATGTCCAACTCTGTGCAACTCTATGGACTGTAGCCTGCCAGGCTCCTCTGTCCACAGGATCCTTCAAGCAAGAATACTGGAGTGGGTTGCCATGCCCTCCTCCAAGGGATTTTCCCAACCCAGGATCAAACCTGCGTTTCTTATGTCTCCTGCATTGGCAGGTGGGTTCTTTACCACTGACGCTACCTAGGAAGCCCTTTCCTATGGAATACATCCCTCCTACCAGGTTATATGCTCCCTGGGGGTAGTGACTTGATGTTATAACCATTTCCTAGGTTTGCCATAACAAAGTACCCCACTAGGTGGCTTAAACACAGAAAACTGTGCTTTCTCACAGCTGTGGAGGACAGAAGTCCCAAATCAAGGTGTGGGCAGCACTGGTTCTTTCTGAGGGCTGAGCAAGAAGGCTCTGTTGCAAGTTTTTCGCATTGCAAAGTCACCTTCTCTCTGTCTCTTATCAGTATGTCTTTCCTCTATGCAAGTCTCTGTAGCCATTCTACCAGTCATACTGGATTAGGACCCACCCTACTGACTTCACTTTAACTTGATTATCTCTGTAAAGATCCTATCTCCACATACCTGTGTCCAACTAAGGTCACATTCTGAGGCACTGGGCCTTAGGACTTTAACACATGAATTTTAGGAGACATAATTCAACCTGTAACCCCACTCTAGAAAATGCAGAATACTGCACTGACTTATACAGAAACCAAAAGCTATTTCTTTGGATTTAATGAATAAAAATAACTGCTCACATACATGCAACACTCACTATGTGCCAGGTACTGTCCTAAGCATTTTATACGTATGAATTCATTTAATCCTCATACTTGTCTACATGAAAAACCAAGGCAGAGAGAGATCAAATAACTTGCACACTGTCACACAGTAGGTAGCAGAGCCAGGATTTAACCCCAGGCAGTCTGGCTCCAGCCTGTCTTTTAACTGCAGCACCCCACTGTCCCCACTGTTTAGCTAAATAAGGCATTAGGTAGACTGCAACTGGGAATTTTAGGGACCTAAAAATAAACCACTCAAAGAGAAAAACAAGTTTACATTGAAGGGAAGTATCATTTCATGGTGATTTAGATGTATCCCCTTGGAATCATTTACCAGAAATTATAGCCAAAGACCTAGCTATCTTCCCAGATGGCATTAAAGCAGATCCAGAGTGCCTGTGTCTCTTGTTTTAATTAATAACCTCATTATGCTGTGGAAAGGTGAAAAGCAAAGAGCTCTGTAATGAGGCCAGGTTGGTAAACAGTGGTAATGACCCAGTTATTAAATCTAATGCCTTAAAAATTCAGTCCATCATGTTCAAGATATTTCATTGGTAAGATTACAAAGAAGAATTAGCGAGAAAAGTTGTTGCTTGTTTGGAGAAAAAAGGAAGCTGCAACACAGAATTGCTGGGCACAAGATATGTGAAGAAAAGGAGTGAGTCAGAATCTTGGATGGTAAAATCTCCAACTAGATGGCAAAGACCCAGGGGCTATCTTGCTGCTCAAATGGAAAGAGAAATACCTGGATAGAAGACACCCTCGGGCTTGGATATACAAGTCAGAAGTTCATCTGGTTCAGATCTGAGTGTCTGCAGTTGTCTCCTAGTCATAGTTTATGAGTAATTATAGGGTTATTCCTGGGTTATACGACAGCAAGCAACTTTCATGGATTGGAGAAGGAAATGGCAACCCACTCCAGTATTCTTGCCTGGAGAATCACAGGGACAGAGGAACCTGGCGAGCTGCCATCTATGGGGTCGCACAGAGTCAGACATGACTGACGCGACTTAGCAGCAGCAGCAGCAGAGGTGGCTAGAGTAAAGATACAACTGCACAGAAAAAGGCCTCCAGGCACAGAGAGCTGGAGTAGAAAAGAAAGGGCAATTTCCTACATTTATCTTTCTAAAAATTTCAACAATCATGGAAATGAACATAGAAGTATCCAACCATCTCTCCTTCAAGACAGCAGGATGACCCTGCTGGTAGAATCCTAAATGTCAGGGCCCGGAGAACTCTCATAGACTGTAGCGGGTTAAATCGATTCCCCTAAAAGATATGTCCAAGTCCCAACTCTTGATACCTGTGAATTTTACTGTGTATAGAAAGAAAGAGTCTTTGCAAATATAATTAAGGCTCTCAGATCCTGGATGAAAGTGGACCCTAAATATAAGAAGATATATTTATAAAAGAAGAGAAGGGGAGACATAGGGACCCAGGAAAGAAGGCTGTTTGAAGATGGAGGCAGAGACTGGAGTTACATTGCCCCAAAACCAAGGAACAACAGGAGTTACTAGAAGGTGAGAGAAGCAAGGAAGGATAGTCTTCAGAGGAGTACAGGTCTGTTGACACCTCGATTCCAATTTCTGGCCTCTGAGAGGATAATTTATTTTAAGCCACCAAGTTGTAGTAATTTGTTATAATAATCCTAGGAATGTAATAAAATAATTTTGGAAATTGGATCCAATTTTAGTATTGCATGCAAAGGCGTCAGGGATCAAAGAATGTCAATTGGTTTAGGTAAGGCTCCTTTATCCACTTCAGCAAACACATACTTCAATGCATATATGCACACACGCACAAAATAAAGAACTACTATGAGAGTCATGTTTCTGCATTTTCTGCAAAAGTGAACCTTTTGACCTCAAGAACGTTTTGGTCCCAATTATTTTTAACGTGATGTCTCTTTACTATATACTAGGCATGGTGGTATAGATAAATAAATATTCAAAGAAACTACATTTAAAAGTAACTGCTCAAAATCTGATGATTTTGGTCAAGTTACTGACTGCTTAGAATCTCAGTTTTGACATCTCTAAAATGGAGGCAATAATATCAGTGGTATCTACCTTTAAAACTGTTAGTGAAGATTCAAGATAGTGTATATGAGATACCTAGCACAGAGCAGAGACATACATAGGAGGAAGATCTCCATAAACAGCTATCATTATTATATTCAAATATTTAACTGTCTTAGCGAGAGTAAACTGAAATGCATAAAAAATGGTATAACCAGAAAAAAAGAGAAACCTTTTCAAATATTTATAACATAAACAATTTTTAAAATATTAAGGCATACAATATAAAGAGTAAAGATTTCTGCTTAATTAAGTCCACAATGGAGTAATAGGGACTATATTTACACTGTCATCTAACTTGGAAAGCCAGACAAAATACATTAATAGTTTTCAGACACTGAACAACGGGCATTGCAGGACTATGACCTTGCAGAAAGGAAACACATGAAATTACCTCTGTGACTGCCCTACCTGACTACCTAGAGGCAGTTTTCAGGCCCGGGAGAATGCAATCAGCGCCCAATAGTCTCACTAAGCTGAAGAGTCAAACGTTAGAATGGAGAAGGCAATGGCAACCCACTTCAGTACTCTTGCCTGCAAAATCCCACAGATGGAGGAGCCTGGTAGGCTACAGTCCATGAGATCAGGAAGAGTCGGACACAACTGAGCGACTTCACTTTCACTTTTCACTTTCATGCATTGGAGAAGGAAATGGCAACCCTCTCCAGTGTTCTTGCCTGGAGAATCCCAGGGACAGGGGAGCCTGGTGGGCTGCCATATACGGGGTTGCACAGAGTCTGACACGACTGACAGGACTCTGCAGCAGCAGCAGCAGCAGCAGCAGAGGTGGCTAGAATTTGCAGGGCAGAGTAAAGGAAAGATATAACTGCACAGAAAAAGGCCTCCGGGCAGATCTGTAAGTCTTTGGCTGCATACTGCTATGAGCATGCATGAAAGGAAACTTCTCAGGGCCAGTGACAGAACTATCAGAAAACAGTAGACTCATACCCCAGAATACACACAGGGCTGGGGATAGTGCGTGTTCTCACCAGGTAAAGTGTAACGACTTTGTTATAAGAGTCGAGTTCTCAAAAATTTAGTAGTGGGGCTAAATGAGCCCTGGATCACAGTGTGCTCTGGATCTAGGATGACTAACTTGTCCTAGTTTATCTAGAGCTTTCTCACCTTTGCAGAAGCTCCCCTCAGTTTCAGTTTTTCAAATTTGATGAAAACTGTAAACCTATAGGCCTAAGAAATTCAATAACTCCCAAGCAGAATGTACATAATAATCAGCTTACTAACAAGCCAGAGATGAACAGAAAACCATCAAAGCAAGCAGAGGGGAAAAATATATTTTATATAGAGAAGCAAAGAATGACAGCTGGGCTTCCTTGGTGACTCAATGGTGAAGAATCCACCTGTCAATGCAAGAGACACAGGTTCAATTCCTGATCTGGAAAGATCCCACATGACACGAAGCAACTAAGCCCATGTGTCACAAATACTGAGCCTGTGCTCTGATGACTTTTTTCTTCAAAGACTTCTTAATTTGAATTAGAGTCAAGTTGTTATAGTCTGCCAGGCCTGTAGGCACCTCACTTTCACTTTACATTTTGCCATAAAAAGTGCATTTGTAAATACTCTCGGAAGGAAGTCTGTTCCTTTTTTGTCAGTGTAGTTCTCTGCTTCTCAAGGTGAATAATTGACTGCAAGACAATAGTATGAATCATGGGAGTTCATCACACATGCAGAAGTAGAATGTGTAACAAGAACACAAAGATGGAAATGGAAATGTACTGTTAAAAGGTCCTTACACTGTATATAAAGTGGTATAACATTATTTAAAGATCAGTTCAGTTCAGTTCAGTCACTCAGTCGTGTTCAACTATTTGCGACTCCATGAACTGCAGCACATCAGGCTTCCCTGTTCATCGCCAACTCCCAGAGTTTACTCAAATTCATAGATCTTGATAAATTAAAGCTATTGTAAACCTTAGAAGAATGCCTCAAAAAAAGAGGGATAGATAAATTTCACAAATTTTTACAGATTGATGGATCTTAATTGATCTGTGCTTGCATAATCAATATCAACTTCCCAGATGGTGCTAGGAGACATAAGAGACGTGGGTTTGATCCCTGAGTTGGGAAGATCCCCTGGAGAAGGAAAAGTCAACCCACTCCATTATTCTTGCCTGGAGAAGCCCTTGGACAGAGGAGCCTGGCTGGCTACAGTCCACAGAGCTGCAAAGAGTTGGACACAACTGAAGCAACTTAGCATGAGCAATCAATATCAAGGTGAAAATTGGTAACCATTCCAGCCTCCCTGAATACTCTGTCAACTTCAATATAACTGACATCAACTTTTACACCATGATGCTACCACTTTGATACCTTCTATTTCTGTAACTTAGTTTTGTATGTTTTTGAACTTCATATGAATCTCAGAGTATATGCCCTGGATATTTGCCTTTTTTCACTCATCATTATATCTGTGTGATTCATTCATGCTGTTGGGCTTAGAATAAATCATTTTATTTCTGTGTAGTGCTTCAATGCCTGCACAGGGGTGTGTGCTAAGTCTCTCCAGTCATGTATGACTCTTTGTGACCCTATGGGCTGTACTCTGCCAGTCTCCTCTGTCCATGGGATTCTCCAGGCAAGATACTGGAGAGAGTTGCCATGCCTTCCTGTACAATAATACATTCATCTGTTCTGCTGATGATGGACACCTGGCCTATTTCTAGTCATTGGCTATTAAGAAAAAGGCTGTTATGCACTTTCTTTTACATCTCTTTTGGTGGACATATACTCTCATTTCTTTTGGGTATATTCCTAGGAGTGAAATTATTGGGTCATGGACACCATTAAAGACAGGCAGGTTTTCACAGCAGCATATGTAAGGTCTTTGCACTTTGTTACACTTGTTAAAACCAGGTGTGGAAGGTTTTCAACACTGATCTCAATGATACCTGAAAATGCTAGACTCTCTGAGTTTTTCTGTTTATGACTTATGGCAGAAAGTGAAGAGGAACTAAAAAGCCTCTTGATGAAAGTGAAAGAAGAGAGTGAAAAAAGTTGGCTTAAAGCTCAACATTCAGAAAACTGAGATCATGGTATCCAGTCCCATCACCTGATGGGAAATACATGGAGAATCAGTGGAAACAGTGGCTGACTTTATTTTTGGGTGCTCCAAAATCACTGCAGATGGTGATTGCAGCCATGAAATTAAAAGACGCTTACCCCTTGGAAGAAAAGTTATGACCAACCTAGATAGTATATTCAAAAGCAGAGACATTACTTTGCCGACTAAGGTCCGTCTAGTCAAGGCTATGGTTTTTCTTGTGGTCATGTATGGATGTGAGAGTTGGACTGTGAAGAAGGCTGAGCACTGAAGAATTGATGCGTTTGAACTGTGGTGTTGGAGAAGACTCTTGAGAGTCCCTCGGACTGCAAGGAGATCCAACCTGTCCATTCTGAAGGAGATCAATCCTGGGATTTCTTTGGAAGGAACGATGCTAAAGCTGAAGCTCCAGTACTTTGGACACCTCATGTGAAGGGTTGACTCATTGGAAAAGACTCTGATGCTGGGAGGGATTGGGGGCAGGAGGAGAAGGGGACAACAGAGGATGAGATGGCTGGATGGCATCATGGACTCGATGGACGTGAGTCTGAATGAACTCCGGGAGATGGTGATGGACAGGGAGGCCTGGCGTGCTGCGATTCATGGGGTCGCAAAGAGTCGGACACGACTGAGCAACTGAACTGAACTGAAGCATCTACATGGAGGAAATCAAAGAATAGTGGAAAAGAAACTGGTTTCAAGTGATCTAAATTTCAGATTTAACACTGACCATGTGTTTGGCCTTAGGCAAACCCCTCTTTCTCTCTCCTTTAATCCTCTTCATCTTCAAAATGAGTTATCATCAACTGAGTCAATTATGTCCATGGTCTGTTTCATTTTCACCTCTCTTTCTTAAGCAGTGTCTCCCAATGATCATGGAACAAAAATACTATTACCACAGCACACCTTATGAAAAAGAAATGCCAAGCAATCATACTTTTATTAGAAAGCTATTTACCACTTTATATCCAGTTCCTGGTACACAGGAGGTATTGAAAACACACTTGTGGAATGAAGTGTTATTTTTTATACTTTGTAGATGAATGGACAACTACAATACCTACACACGCTAAATAATTCACCTTCTGAAACTGCCCCACTGCTAGATCCACTAGACCATAGCAAGGAGGAGGGTGGTTCCAGGTAGAAAGGAGGAGAAAGGCCCAATGTAAGTTTTCACAAACAAAAGCACAGCTGAGAACACAGGGCTCTTGGGTCAGTGAAGCAGTGAGATGTCGTCTGTTGTTGGAGCATGGAGTATGTGGAGGAACACAACAGAACAGAGCTAGAAAAGTGGCTGGGAGGCCAATTCTGAGGAGTTTGAATTCCCTGTGAAGGAATGGTACTCTATAGGGTATTAGTATTCTATTGCTGCCACAACAAATTATCACAAATTTAACAGCTGCAGACAACACAAATGCAGTGTATCACTGCTCTATATCCATCAGAAGTCCATGTTAGCTCAGATGATTTCTGTTCTAGGTTTCACAAAGCCAAAATCAAGTTATCAGCCATCTGGACTCTTTCTGGGAGGTTTTGGGCAAGAATCTGCTTCCAAGTTTGCTGGATTGAGCTCTATGCAGCTATGGAATGAGGTTCTCCTTCCTTGCTGATCTCAGCTGGGAGACTGTCCGAGCTCCTTAAGGCTGTCTGCAACTCCTTGTCACATTGTACTCCCCATCTTCAAACCTGTCATAGCATGTCAAGTCCTTATTCTCCAAAGTTTTCTGACTTCCCTTTTGTCACATCTTCCTCTCTAGCCAGAGAAAGTTCTGTTTTTAAGGGCTTCGGTGGTCAGACTGGCCCACTTGGATAATCAGAGATACTCTTATTTTAAAGTCCATAATTGTAATCAAATTGTCATCTCCCTTCTAAGTATCATTTTCACAGATTCCAGGATTAGGGTATACTCATCTTTGGGAGACCACTGGGAAACACGAAGGGCTGGTGTTATAAGAGAGTGATAAATATTTAACCACAAGTATTTACATAGCACTTCCTAAGTTCCAGACTCTATTATCAATGCTAGTTATGGTTGGAATCACATCCATTAACAAGACCTCTTCTATAGAACCCTCAATCACAAGGAAATACAAGCACCTGTTTATAATTAAACACATGTCCAGCTCCAGGAAAACACATGCACACACACTCATGAGTACGCACATCACACACAAACAAGATGGAATGCATTCAGTTTCCTGAAGAGTCTTTCATGGGTTCTCACTGGAACCTAGAAAGTATGTGATGCCAAGCAGATAGTATCACTGAAAGCATGGGGTATTCATCTTTAGTTACCAACAATTGCATTTGCAAAGATAATGATGTTGATGATGGAGTAGAAAATGGTGATTGCAATCATCATTATTATAATAAGTTGAAGGATGCTATTAGGCCAACAGATCAATGAGAAAGAAACTGAAATTGGGACTTGGAATTGGATGAGTGACTGGAATGTACACAAGAAACCGAAAATGTGTGGGAATGTAGAGGTAGCAGCTATCAGCCTTGACCATGAAGCCTGACTGGAGGAGGAGGGATTTCGACACAAAGAGCTGTTGTCCAGAGTTCCTGAGAAAGACAAGATGCTGGCAGACAGATTGTTCTGGAATCCAAGGGAGGCTGATAAGATACTGGAAATTCTTGTTAGTTAGTGAAGACCTATCTGGTCCAGACTGTACCCTTAAACCCTTACAGTCTGCCCCTTTCCAAGGCCTTAGATACCCTTTGTAATTTGCAGGAGGGTAAAAGAGAGAGACAAGAGAGACACAGATACTGAGCTGATGGCAGAAGGTGGGCAGCCTCCAGGACCTTTCCTAATGCTAGAACAACTTCTCATCCTCTGCCCTTTTCTCTACGCTTTCTCACCTCATAAGGAGGAACTGTTAATCTAGTGCTCAGGACATCATAATTCTGCCTTAAACAGTGGTCAAGGTCACTGCTGGGTTGAAAACCAGGCAATCATGTGTGATTCTGGAGTCCACATTCTGCTTCTCTCCAGCTGAGTGCCTGCTGAACTGGGTGGTCCTCATGTTAACTTCCTCTCTCCTGCCTTGTAGCTCCTCAGAAAAGCCACCCGCAGCAGCCATTTTGCTCTCAGCCACCCTCTGTCCCATGAGTTTGCAGCACTGATCTCTGATTCCAAGGAGACCCAGATGTCCTGCTCTCTCTTTTCGTAACTGTGTTTGTGGTACCTCAAAATTATTTAGCAATATGTATTTAGTAAGTAGGGCTTCCCAGGTGGTGCCAGTGGTCAAGAACCCACCTGTCAATGCAGGAGACATGAGAGTGCAGGTTTGATCCTTGGGTTGGGAAGATCCCCTGGAGGAGGGCACGGCAACCCACTCCAGTATTCTTGTCTGGAGAATCCTACAGACAGAGGAGCCTAGCAGGCTACAGTCCACAGGGTCACAAAGAGTCTGACACAACCGAAGCAACTTAGTACATTTAGTAAGTAACACTCATAAATGGGACATTTGGCTTTAAAGACAGGTAAGATGCTGCACAGAGAAGGCAATGGCAACCCACTCCAGTACTCTTGCCTGGAAAATCCCATGGACGGAGGAGCCTGGTAGGCTGCAGTCCATGGGGTCACTAGGAGTCGGACTGAGCGACTTCACTTTCACTTTTCACTTTCATGCATTGGAGGAGGAAATGGCAACCCACTCCAGTGTTCTTGCCTGGAGAATCCCAGGGACGGGGGAGCCTGGTGGGCTGCCGTCTCTGGGGTCGCACAGAGTTGGACATGACTGAAGCAACTTAGCAGCAGCAGCAGCAGCAGCAAGATGTTGCACTGCTTTGGTCTGTAGCTGTTTCAGGCAACCCTGCACAGGGGTGGTGGGCCTAGGCCCTCTAAAACTTATTTGCTCTTCCTCCTTGTGTTTTTGTCTACTTTAGGAACCTGCAAAATGGATGGTGGTAGTAACTGTCAAGGTAAGATTAGGGCATTCTTGAGTCCTCTAGCAAGTTTTCATCAAAATTCCACCCTAATCCCTAACAGATTGTTATGTTTACTCTTGGGAAGGAAAGTGTGTTATTAACAAATTCCTTTTAAAATAAATCAGCATTCTGCATGCACTGTGATCTTCTTCTTCTTCTTTTTTTTTAAATTTACTTGGCTGCACTGGGTCTCAGTTGCAGCACTTGGGATCTTCACTGCCGTATGGAGGATCTCTTAGTTGTCCATGAGGGATGTAGTTCCCTGACCAGGGATTGAACTCGGGCCTCCTCCATTGGAAGCATGGAGTCTTAACCACTGGATCGCCAGGGGAGTCCCTTCTTCACTTCTTAGGTTCTTTCACAGGGTCTTATAGAGACTCGTTAAAAGCATAAACAACAGCAGCAATAATAAAACATTAAACACAGAAAACCCAAGCTTTAGCAGGCTGTGAACTCCTATGGGATTTAGGTTCTTTGACACCTCCTTCCACCAACCCCCGTCTGCCCCTGTTTCAACTCACTCTGTCATCGCCATGCCATGCTGGCCTCTTTCCCATTATCAAGCACAGGAAGCAGAACTCCAACCTCCAATCCCTCAGCCTCTAAACCTTGTTTCTGAAAGCCGGCAGCACACCTCTGCTCCCTGGCGCCCCTAGTGGCACCTTCCTACAAAGCACCTGCTGTGCTCCAAGCTATTTCCTTGCTTAATCTTCCCCCACAGCACTCACCGCCCTCTGACGTAAATATTTACATCCATCCCAAGTGAATATTTAATCGTCCGTTTCTTTCACTATAACAGAAGCTCCAAGGGGCAGGGATTTTGTCTGTTTTGGTCAGAGCTCTAGCCCAGCACCTAAACCAGTGTCTGGGCAAACAACACAGGTGCTCTGTGAATATCACTGAATGAACAGATGCCCATTTTGCAGATGCCAAAGGTGAGGCCCAGGGAAGCAGGGTGACTTTGTCCAAAGTTACATCCTGGGGTCCAAACCCAGGCTGACACCCTTCACACTGTACCAAGTGGCTTATCTGGGGTGACTCGAGTCTTAACTCGCAGAGCTCTAATTCTTACACCTTCCTGTGTCTTTCCCACGTCAGTGTGCAGCATCTGCTGGGGAAGCCCACAGATCCCTCTTTCACCGCTCCGCTCCTTCCAACTGCCCTGCTGATAGCAAGTACTTAGCAGGCGGCCCAAAGCCTGCTCTCAGCAAGAACTGCTTCCTGTCGGTTTCCCACATAGGCCGTGTTTTCAGCTCTGAGGCCTGGTGGGCTCAGTGACTTCCTTGGCTGGCATCTCGGGGCTGAGCTCTTTTCCACCAGTACAGACTCACCTTGCAGGCAAAAGAGGCTTTGAATGTCTGAAGACTCATTCAGTGGACCTTTCCAGAGGAGGAAATACTGTGCAGAAGCAGTACCGGGCATCTCAGGAAAAGCCTGGGCCACTGGGTCAGTAAGAGCTGCCTGGCAGTACTCCCCACCTCTCGTGCGAAACACCCAGCTATGCAGGCAGATGCAAAGGCACCTCTGCTCATCAAAAAATCTTAATAGTCCTCTGTGTGTGTGCGTGTGTGTGTAGAAGGCAGGTAAAGGAGAGATAAAAACATGTCAAAATACACATAAAATAGAGACAAGTAAATGACAAAACCTACATTCCTAAACGTTCAAGTTATAAAATATCCAAAGTTAGTTGGAGTTCACCATATTATTTTTTGAAAAAATCGGTAGCAGTGACTTGCAGTTTACAAAGTGTTGGCATGTGAAGGTTTTTAAAATTGAACCCCATGAGTTTGAATCAGTTTTACCACTTACTTGTTTGTGCATCTTTAGAAAAGTTAGCCTTTCTAAGCCTCAGTCCCTCATCTGTAAATGAGATTAAGAATGGTACCTTCCTAGGGCAGGTGTGAGCATTAGATGGATTAATTCCATTTAATGGAATTAATGGATTCCTTTAAATGGAATTAATATCCACTTAAGAGTCCTTAGCAAGGTGCCTAAGTGAAAAATGAACAATCGATGTTAGATATCACATTTATGTTCTTTAATTTGATCATTACAATGACCTCTTGATACGGGAGTAGGTATTAGCATTCTCATTAGTGGATGAGAAACAGAGAAAATGACTTGGCCAAGAATCCAAAGCTACCTGAACTTGAGTCATCCATTAATTCATTAACTTAACAACTATTTCTTTTTTTCAGCAACTACTGTGCCAAGAATAGAGACTGAGACAACAGCATCAGAGAATCAAAGTAAAACATCCACTGTCATTTTCCCTCTGCCAGGGAAAACTTGAAGGGAAGGGAGAGCTTCTGATAATGTCCAAAGGATAGGAAGTGTTTGCTGAAGGAGAGAGGGAAGAGGGGGAGGAAGAGGAGGGTAGGAGATGGGGGAGGAGGACTGAGGAGNAGGAGGGTAGGAGATGGGGGAGGAGGACTAAGGAGGTGGGGGAGGATGGGGGAAGGAAGAGGAGGAAGAGGAGGGAGGGGGAGAAAGAAGCTTTACACGGTGGGAATGGTCCCAGAATAGTGCGACCACCAGAGCCTCATCTCTTCCCATTTCCAGAGCTTTATAAGGTTGAGAGACATAGGCATGAATTTTGCCACCTGCAACAAACTTTTGCTGCTTGTGACAGATCCGGCAAATGTTCAGAGATTTTAAGACCACAGCTTAGCTACGTATTAAAGATGATGAATCGTGTCCCCTTGACATCTACTTCTCTTCACTGTTGCGCTGGGTTCCACAGGTGTAAGTACCATTCTGCTGAATTCTCAGAAATGTATGTTTATAGGATTAAACAAAGCACATGTGAACGTCTCCCTGTATTTTTCCAGATGGTTGATGGATGGGTTCAGGGGCTTGGAGATCGAGTTGCAGAAGCAGAGTCCATGACTGGCAGTTGTATCACAGGTGGGTGTGACACTGACAGTGAGGTGGTGAGGCTGGAGCTCTGGGAAGAGCGCCTGGGGTGGGATGATGAGCCTAGAGATGAAGTAGGCATGACCCTGTCGAGTATGGTGAGCAGAGATACTGAAGGAGCTTAAGTAGGGCTGATGTAATTTATTTCTGTAGATTTTTTTCCCAAACGGAAACTTGTGATGACAAGAACATCTCATCCATCAAAGCTCTGAGAAATTAAAATGTTCTATCCTACCTTAACATGCTTTCCTTTTTTTGGTTTTCATTTTACACGTCTAACACCATTTCAGTGCTGTAGAAATGAAAAAAGCATTCAGCCCTCCTTTTCCACCCGCTGCTACCCACAGCTTGGGCCTCACCTTCTCTCCCTAGAGCTGCTTCCCAGGGGTCTTTCCTCTTACCTTCCTTCCCTTGATCCAGTCCACACATCCAGGGACCAGGGTAAAGTCCTGCGCCAAGATGAGGGCCTGCTGCTCCCTCTGCTTGGGCCTCAGAAAACATGGCCAGTTTTAAACCCCAGACATGGAGTCCCTGCTGCCCCCTATAGCCTGAGCTTAGTGCTGGACTTCAGAAGGACCACAGTGTCAGCACTCTGGGTGCTAAATGCTGCGAAGAAAGATGAAGCAAGTGACATGACACAGAGTGACTGAGAAATGTGCGTGGAGAGTGCCATTTCAGAGAGGGCAGTCAAGCGCCTCTGAGAAGGTGACACTGATGCAAAGAATCTGAACAAGCCATGTGGATACCTTGGGAAAGAGGGTTCCAGGCAAAGAGAACAGAAAAGCAAAAGCTCAAGGCAGGGTGTGACTGCCTGAGTTTTTCAAAGTTTGTTTCTTTGTGGTAAAATAACTGCAATGCAAAATTTACCATTTTAACTGTTTTTTAAGTGTATAAATCAGTAGCATGAAATATATTCACATTGTTGTGCAACCATCACCACCATCCAACCATGGAACTTTTTCATCATCCCCAACAAAACCCTCGTGTCCAAGAAACAGTAACTCATTCTTCATAACGGCTGGTAACCTCTACCTTTCTGTCTCTATGAATTATAGGTATCTGATAGAAGTGGGATCATACAATATTTGTCCTCTTACGTCTGGCTTATTTGACTTAAAGTTTGTTTGTCCATGTTATAGCATATGTCGTAATTTCCTTCCTTTTAAAGGCTGAATCATATTCCATTGTATGGATATACCACATTTGTTTACCCATTTGTCAATGAACACTTGGGTTTTATGTTTACCTTTTGGCTACTGTGAATAATGTTGCTATGAACATGGGTTAACAAACATGCTTGAGTCCCTGCTTTCAGTTCTTTTGGCTGTATACCCAGGAGTGGAATTGCTGGGTCATGTGGTGATTCTGTCTGACTTCTTGAGGAACCACCATACTGTATTCTATAGCAGCTATACCATTTTACATTCCAACCAGCAATGTACAAGGGTTCAGTCTTTCCACATCCTCATCAGCACTTGTTTCCTGCTGTTTGATTTTAAGGAACAGTGTGAGAAGGCCAGTGTGACTGGATCAGAGTAAGCAAGAAAGACAAGAGCAGGAAGAAGGCCAGGGAAGTCTAACCATGAAGGGTGTATAGCCACGCGAAGGACTCTGGCCATCACTTACAGTGAGATTGGGAGCCTCTGGAGAGCCATGGGTTGTGGGGAGTAACAATCCCATGTATAATAAGTTAAAACCCAATGATTTCCAGCTCCAGAAGCATGGGGTCTCAAGGCTAGCACAAGCCTCTCTTCTTGCAGGCTGCCAGAGGGTTAAGTAAATGCAAACATGAGCAAATGCAGTGAAAGGAGATACTTCCTTCCCCTGCTGACACACCTGATGCAGGAAGCAGACTCCTGCTCCCTGGGAATGAGAGACCTGGCCAGACTTGTGCTTCAAGAAGAATATGAACGTCGCCTGGACACAAGATGGCTTAGCACTTCCCATGTCAGTTTCTGAGAGCTACTGAACAGCCTAAGGCCCCATCTGTTTTCAATCTTGTTAAAAGGGCCTCGTGTGCTGGCGCCTATTTAAAATAACCCACACATGGAGTTTCTAAAATGAAGAAGAAAAAGGGGCCGTGCTTTCCCCGCCGGCACAACTTATGTGTTTACTTTGGAGCCGGTTTCAGGAGTTCTGAGACAAGACACAGCTAATTTCTCTTCCCGGAGTTGATTTGCAAGTCCCCACAGGCTTTTGCTCCAGGCATTTAAGGCAGCTTGGTATGAACTGGTCACCCCTTCAAAAGGCCACTGTGAAATATCTCCAAATTAAGGCTGGGCTTGGGAAAGGGGAACCCAAAGCCATTTTCCTCCTTGCAAAAGGGCTGTTTTCCCAACTCCTTTTCCTCAATAGAGACTTACATTTTTAAAGGCCGAGTTCTCTTTCTCAGATATTCCTTTTCTTCCCAAGGGGCCATAGCAGTTCCAAGACAGTGTGACCCAGATAGAGCCCAGAGTTACTGTGAATCTAATCCCCAAATGGGGATTGCCAGGGTCAGAGTCAGGGGAGAGTAGCCCCCTGCAGTCTATGCACTCCCATGCAGGGAAGCAAAGGTGAGGAGGCTTCTCTGTCCACATTCTGGGGGCAGGCAGCCCCTATGAGCTGCTGAACCAATGTCATTCCTGAGTCATGAGGGTATCTACACATCCAGGGCCACCAAGAGCTGTAATGGGCCATTTCTGACCCTGCAGGCTCAGGAAAAACACAACACAAATGTAGAACTACTGTACAACTTCATCAATAATGGCCCCACAGGCCTGGGATTTTATTAGGGGAGGTTAGTAACCCATGGACCGAGGAGCCTGGGAGGCTGCAGTCCATGGGGTCACTAAGAGTCGGACACGACTGAGTGACTTCACTTTCTTTTTACTTTCATGCACGGGAGAAGAAAACGGCAACCCACTCCAGTGTTCTTGCCTGGAGAATCCCAGGGACGGGGGAGCCTGGTGAGCTGCCGTCTATGGGGTCACACAGAGGCGGACACGACTGAAGTGACTTAGCAGCAGCAGCAGCAGCAGTAACCTCCCATAAACTCAGAGCAAGAGAAGTTCAAAGAGGGCACGAGAGCACCAGGGTGAACATGTTCAGGGTGGCCCATCAGTGGCTCCTGTCATTTTCTGCTCCTTCACACCTTCTTTGACTCTCAGGATCTAGCTGACATTGTCTTCACTTGATGGCAGCAGTGCCCAGCAGCAGAGTGGGGAACGGTCATCCCAAGGGGAGCAATGGTAGAAGTAGCCACAAGAGAAGAAAGCAGGAGAAGCAGTGGTGTTGGTCTTTGGAGAGGAAGAGACAAGAGGAGTGACAGTACTGAGCTAGCAGCAAGAGGACTGAGAGGTGTACGGGTGACCCTGGTAGTTCTGGCAGCAACATTAGAATACAGCATATTTGTAATCTAATATCACTAATTATATTTGTATTAGGATTACAACGTATAATGGTTAAGCACTTACTATCTGCCAGGCGCTGTTCTAAAGGCTTTGCGTGTATTAATTCTGACAGTAGCCCATTAGGTAGGTCCTTTTATCGTTGTTGTTGTTCAGTCACTAAGTTGTGTGTTACTCTTTGCAACCCCATGGACTGCAGCATTCCTGGCTTCCCTGTCCTTCCCCATCTCCTGGATATTATCATTATGCCTACTTTATAGTTGGCAGCACTAAGGCATGAGATTAAATATAATTCCCCAAGGTCACACAGCTTGGGAGGTGATAGATCAAGAATACAAATACAAGTGATCTGGCTACAGGATCCCTGCTCTCAAATACTCCCCTAGGCTTCTTCCAACCCATGGCAGAACCCAAGGCTAGGAGAGCAGCAGGATGGAGGGAGTGAGAATCACTTCTAAAGAGGATGTCTATGGAGTGGGATAGTTTCTGGAGGTTCAAAGGTTCAGAGTCATCCAAGCTCTGCATCAAACAGAAGAGTAATTTTTACTTTGTAATTTACTTAAATACTGGGTTTTATGTAAGACTTAGTTAGAAACAAAAGAGTTCCATTTCAAAAGATTGTTAAAAAGCAGCAGTGTGGTGAGGCTTTGGGGTTAGAGAGGTGTACTAACCAGGTCTTATTTTTTGTATTCTGATGCTTTCATATCTTTCAGGCTCACTGCACCTGGATGGACCGCCTCTCACAGAGTTAGCCAGAACCTGAAGAAAGTAAAGACTTGCCGTAGAGAGCACTTGTCAAATGTGAGACAACCATCCACAGCCCATACCGCAACAACCTTCTCTACCGGGCTCTGATGCGAAGAGATGACTCACTGGAAAAGGCCGTGATGCTAGGGAAACTTGAGGGCAAGAGGAGAAGTGGGCAGCAGAGGATGAGATGGTGAGATAACATCACTGACTCAATGGACATGAGTTTGAGCAAACTCCAGGAGATGGTGAAGGACAGGGAAGCCTGGTGTGCTGCAGTTCACAGGGTGGAAGAGTCAGACACGACCTAGTGACTAAACATCAACAACAAGTAGGCTCTCACTCTGGGCCACTATCTCCTCTTGACCCCCAACAACCCAGGGTCAGGTGCCAAACAACCAGGGATAGTCCCTACACCCCAGAGCCTGCTGCAACTATTCTGATTAGTCAATCCAGAATGTGCTCACCATGCCTTGCCTTTTCCTTTCAGTGGAACCACAATAATAAAGGCTCTTGCCCACATTTTCCCCTTGCTCCCTCTGCCTCTGGACTGGCCATGCTGCTTCCCCATGGGATCCCCACATTGTGGTATTCTGTGCCTCCTGCTTTAGGGGACTGTGAGTACAAGACACTTCTTTCTTCATGACAGTCATTTCCGTGTCTGCATGTCTTACCATACTCAACTATAACAAATCCCAGGCCCCTACACAACACCAGGCTTGGTCTGGCCCTTTGGGGTTTCACCTGGCTTTGGGCCTCTGTTGCGGGTTGCTGGGTGCACAACCAGGGGTCACACTGACTGAGGTGGGGTGTGTTACTAAGATCCAAGAGCATGAGGTGTCTATTCCATTCTGGAACTTCCTCGCTCTGGGATCTTGGGAAAATCATAGAAACTTCTGTCATAGCGTTTTTGTAAGAATGAAGGAAGGTCCCCACCCCATCTCTGCCCTGAGGCCTTTAATGATGAGTAAAAGGAAGAGGGAAGGTGAAGTTTCTTCAGAGCCATCTGGGAAGCCCACATCATCATAAACTGAAGTACCACCTCCTATCTCTAGGGGACCACAGGGCTCCCTGCACAAAAGGAATCATCTTGGAGTTGCTTTAATCTAGTACAGGGTTCCCCAACCTTGGCACAACCAAAAACATTTCCAGGTATTCCTAAATTGCCCCCAGGGGCAAAATCACCCCTGGTTGAGAAGTGCTGATACAGAGAAGGAATGAGGTAAGCTCTGTCCCTTCTTCTCTTTTCTCCTCTCCATCTCTCCCTCTCCCTCTTCTTTCTCCTCCTCCTTTCTCTCCCCACCTCTCTTCTTCCAAAATGCTTGACATCTGCAACCCCAGGTACCCCTGTGGAACAGCAGGGCTCTAGGGGCACAACTCCAGAGATTGCCAGAACAGAATTCAGCAATTCTAGTGGTGGTGGGTCTTGGTTTCATTGCCATTGTATATTTACCAACTCAGCTCATCTGGCGCGATCCAACCACCTCATCCATAATTTACCATCCTCTTTAAGTAGGCTCGTATCAAACCCACAGAATGTGAGAACTGAAAGTTCCTTTGGGGTTACCGAGTGAGTTTCATCTTGCTGCCAGCCCTGGTTGCTGCATGGAGTATGAGGAAGCTGCCCTAAGCTCAACAGGAAAGCCTGCCTTCATCGAGCAGTGGTGTCTGTTGTGGCTGGGGGAGAGTTGGCAGGTAGAGAACACTCCATGCATCTGCCAGTTCCTCCTTTACAAATCAGTCAACCCGGATCCAAGATCCTCCTGGATTTAACTAAAATGAACCAAACCTTATGATGTGATGAACATAGTAGTATTGCTATTACTACCTCTATTTTGCAAATAAAGAAACTGTAACCAAGGACACTGAGTCATATGCTCAAAGTTCCATAGGTAATAAGAGGTGGTGCCAGGATTTCATCCTTGGTATTCTGATCCTAGACACAGCTCTGTCCACCATACCAAACCGTCTTGAGATGTCTCATCTTCTGAGGCAACAAAGTTTCCTCCACACAAATACTACAGAGCAGAGCAGTAGTAAGAATTAGTGAAATGAGCCTGTTTACGTTTAGATGCTTAATGTCATTTCCCAATAAATACAAGCGAAGAACAGTTAAAGTAAGGATTAGAAGAAACCAGAAGCCACACAGAAGGGGGGTGGGAGTAGCAGATGTGTATCCCAGAAATGAGGGATGAATTAGCCATGAAAGTCAGGAGAATCTGTTTTACAGAGTATGGACTGCTTGGGAGCCAGGAGTTCAAATCCTGTAACCTGCATTGCTAGACCTCTCTGAACTTTAGTTTCTTCTCTAATAGTAATGGGTAACTCCAAAGGCCACTGTGAGGATAAAGTGAGATTGTTGTTGTTCAGCTGCTCAGTCATGTCCGACTCTTTGAGACCCCTTGGACTGCAGCACACCAGGCTTCCCCATCCTTCACCGTCTCCCAGAGCTTGCTCAAACTCATGTCCATTGAGTCAGTGATGCCATCCAACCATCTCATCCTCTGTCCTGTCCTTCTCCTGCCTTCAATCTTTCCCAGCATCAGGGTCTTCTCCAGAGTCAGCTCTTCTCATCAGGTGGCCAAAGCACTGAGCTTCAGCTTCAGCATCACTTCTTCCAACAAATATTCACAATTGATTTCCTTTAGGATTGACTGGTTTGATCTCCTTGCAGTCCAAGGGACTCTTAAGAGTCTTCTCAAACACCACAGTTCAAAAGCATCAGTTCTTTTGTGCTCAGCTTTCTTTATGGTCCTACTTTCAGCATCAGGGGTGTGTGTGTGTGTAGCAAGTGCTCAATATTTAGGACTTTATTATCACTATTATTGGTATTATGAAATACTAAATTTCATGAAGGTATTTGGGGGAAAAGGAACCTAGTTCTAAACTGATTTTAAAACCCCTCCCCAAAAAAGCAGTAAGGAAAGAGTTAGGTTTTAGACAGATGGGTAACTGAACAAACAGGTATATAGATAAATGGAAGAATGGACAGATAGATATTTATAGAAATAACATTTGGGGGAACCAAGATGCAGAACCTAAGGGAAAGTCACTATAAATAAGAGACCATCTGAATTAAGTATTAGCTTTCCAAAGACCCTCACAGGCACCAGTGAGCAGAATGAGGAAGAGAGGCAGTGAGAAAGCCATGGTGGTGCATGGTTAGGGGGACCTTGGTGCTGCCGAGAGACTTTGGCCTCCCTCCCACAGACATTAAGGAGTCTGGGCCACCGAGAGCAAAGGGAGTGAGAGAGACCAAGCGGTTGTATGAGAGTAAGCAAAGTGAGACACATGATCAAAACCTGGTTCTGTCCAGTGAATGCAAATTTGGGGCTCCTGGCACTTGGCTGGCCCAGCCACAGGAGGTTCAGCCCCTTCGTTTCCCCTGCTTTTCCTGGCAGCCAGAGGGGAGGGCTGACTGTCTCCTCTCTGTCTGGACAGAATGTAGGCCCTTAGGTGGGGTGGGTTAAGAGGTCACCTGGTTCAGTTCCACATCAAACAGTCTGAGAACCCACCCAGAAGCTCATGAAGGGAACCTCAGGGAGGAAAGAAAGTTCCAGAAACATAGGTAAACAAGTCTCTGAGAAAATCAATCTGAAAAAGTGCTGTGGGCAGGAGGAAGCAAGCCTTTTTTCCAAGTCCAGCGGGGCAACAGGTGAGCCAAAGAAAGCAAGCAGGCACAAGTTCCAATCACAATTCTGTCGCTAATCCCACAAAGACCTACTTTACCCCTCTCACCTTGGTTTTGTCATATGAACAATAACAAGACTAAATATAGCATTGTGAGAGAAGCGTTAAAGCCATGAAGGGCACATAACTGACCTTCAATAATAATTTTTCTTCTTGGTTTTAACATGCACACAGAACCCCCTAAATGCAACTCCATGCCCCTTAAGGGGATTCAGTTTTACTTCCTGTCTGGCACTGCCCTCTTATCATAGCCAGGTTTCTCCCTTGAGAACTCCCACAGCCCGACTTGGCAAGGAGGAGACAAGCTTGGCTCTACTGTAACCAGCACTATGACCTTGGGCAAGGAATACCTGGTGACTAGACTTGGCTCCAGAGAAGAGATTAAAACAGGCAGTAAGATGCAGGGTCAGTGGTGTGGGCACCAGGGCTTCTGGAGTATTCACATCTCAGCTCTTTCACTGACAGACCGCTGAGTGGCCTTGCGTAAGACACAACCTCTCGAGTCTCAGTTCCATCAGCACTTCCTTGCTGAGGCCACAGTGAGGGTTAAGCATATACAGATAAACTCAGACAGTGGCTGGCCTGTTGTGTTCACCTAATGTTCACCTGTATCACTGGTGTCAGATTAGTGCTATAGCTGTGTCACTCACCATGCCAAAGACTATTTGGGTGAATCTGTTTCCTGAGATGTTCTTACAGTAGATCTGATATTTTCTCTGTAGCTTTTGCATTTTTCCCTACTTCAGATTATTAGACAAATATTTATTAAGCACAGATTAGGTATCTGGTTACTGGAAACATCTACTAAATACCTGAATAAGTAGCCAGTGGTATCGCGCTACTGTAACACTGTGTGTCTTTTTTTCATGGCTCCTAATCAGTTTGCAATTGTGGTGTATGCATGTATGTATGCAAGTTTGTGCAAATGTCAGGGTGTGTGTGTGAGAGAGAGCTAGAGATCAATTATGTGATTAACATCTGTCTCTCCCATTAGACTTTAAGCTCTATCAGGTAGATATTACATCTAATTTTAATCAACTTTTCAGTCTTAGCACTCACCACATAGTAGGCACTCAGTAAATATCTGTAGGTTGAATAAAGATACTGTCCATGTTCTCTATAAGCCCAGAGAATAGAGGGAGTGACAGGCAGGTGAACAACTAATTTCAAAGTTACCTGGTAAATGGAATGATAGAAATATGCATGAGGTATGTGACAGCATGGTCAAGAGGCACCTTACCCTTCTTGGACAGAAGCAGCTCAGGCAAAGCAGAATACAAATAATGACGGAGCTAAACCTTGAGGAAAGGCAGGCAGGGCTCACTTGCAGAGGACCCTGTAGGCAAGTTTGCAGCCCACAGAACAAGTCTCATGGACAAGTCAGTCCTTACACAGAAGAAATTCACCAAGTCTTTTTCAGATTTTTACTTCTCCAGATACACCTTCCCAAGTAAAACAGCGTCTGGAGTCAAACTGTGAATTCCAGCCCTGCCATGTGTAAGCTGTATGGCCTTCAGTAAGCCACCCAACCTCTCTTAGCCCTAGTTTCCTCATCTGCAGAATGGGGGAACTTATAGCATCTGCTTTTCATAGAGTAGTGATGAAGATAAGTAAACTAATCTGTATGAGGTACTCAGCGTGTGCCCAGCACTTAGTGAGCGTGTGATTAGACACTGGTTATTTTCACTAATCCCTTCTGAGTCCAGACTACACAGCTGTCATGTACATGACAACACCATCTGTGGAAATCATCTCATGTTACCCTCTAAACTCCCTGAGAGAAGTGACCCAAGACATCCCTTAGGTTCAGCTTAGGTTGAATTCTACTCTAAAGGAAGCAGTGCCTTATAAAAGCTCCCTATGTGATGTTAAATATACATACTGTAGGACATATAAGCTCATTCTCAGATACCAGCTTCTCCTCTCTTTCCCAGGGTCTAGAAAAGGCAGCCACACTGGATATGATCCAAAAGAAGCCATTTCAAAGCATGTGTCCTGTTTATGTGTCGGCCACACTCCCCACCTCAGGAGATTCTGGTCAGGGTGGGCTGGGAGATTCCTTAGATAATCTAATAGATTAGTTTTCCAGTTTAGCATAACAGCTAGACAGATTTCTGCAGTGAAGTCATCCAAGTCAATTAAAAGGCATTTTTCCCTGCTGTGAGTTCAGAAGTCCCTTTGGTTTGTTCCAGCTTTCTGGGATGTTTCATAATAGGTTCCACCCTGGGTTAATTAATAACCCTTGATTCCTACTGAAATGCAAAGACTGAAATCCTGTGTGCAAGCACATCCGGGCAGGGGCTGCTGGCAGGGCTGGGGTGAACCCAGCAGGGCTCCTCTCATCAGGGAGTGAGCCAGACCCCAAACAGTAGAGATGACAGCAGAGCTGGCAACAAACGTAAAGAGTGGCTGAGCAAAAGCTGAAGGTCAAAGCTGGAGAAGTGGTGTGGGGAGGGAGAGCATAAGCAGTTGAAATCACGAGGCCAGAGATTCAGCAGGTTGGGAGTAAGCCGGAATGCGGGTGTGAAATGGGTCAGAGCAAGTGGCCAGGACTAAGTTGGTGAATAAGATGAGGTTGATGGTGGTGGCTTATCATGCCTTGCCAGCTCAAAGACATCCTGCGGGTTTGGTTCCATCCTCTCTGTTTTAAGGAAAACAGGTTATCCCTTCTATTCTCAAATACAAGTTACAGGTATGAGAATGAAGCTCAATGGGCTAAAGAACACCAAGTCAGGGATACACATGCATTTTATGAAGTTCTTTCCATGAACCTCCTCCCCAAGCATACTATTCCAGGGTAAGATGTTTTTTTCACCCAATTGAGAGCGGAATTTCCCTGCCTCCAATCTCCTGCCACCCAGCCTATCTTCTAAAACCACTATCAGCATGCGCATCCTAAAGTGAAAACATGATCGTATTACTCCATGGTTTAAAAAGTCCAACAAATATGTCTCACTCCCCCGAGACACAATTCAATTTCTAACCGCATGCATTGCCGTGCAAAGCCCACCCTGAAGAGAGATTGTTTTCTTTTTCAGCTTCATCTCCCACCACCCTTTTGCGTGCAACCTCAACTCTGGTCATTTCCTTGACATGTAACAAATTGAAATTTCAAACATACTCTTTAGTGAGAAGGCTTGAATACCTGACAACCTCACTACCCTATGTGTACAACTGTACCCTTCCGGTCCTGACACTTGGCTAATTCTTGCCCCCAAGCCTCTGTGAAGCCTCTCCTTGAGTGTTCCCAGGCAAGGTTGATAATCCCTCCCTCTTCTGTGCTCCACTATGCTCTGTATGATCTCTGTGTCAGTAAGCATCCCAGTGTACAATCGCCACCACCCCCATTGTTTATTTTCCACCAGAAGAGAACCCTTTGAGAGTGGAGAGCTCTGTCATTAAGGCCACATACAAAGCATGTGCTCAGAAAGTGTTTCTTGAATGAAGGGGCAGGTTCAGATAAGGCGTTTTATTTACTTTCTTATTACACATTCCTCAAGAAATTAAAGGGCTTATTACTTTCTCCTTCTCAGATGATAAAGCGTCTGCCTGCAATGCAGGAGACCTGGGTTCGATCCCTGGGTTGGGAAGATCCCCTGGAGAAGGAAATGGCAACCCACTCCAGTTCTCTTGTCTGGAAAATTCCATGGACAGAGGAGCCTGGTAGGCTACAGTCCATGGGATCGCAGAGTTGGATTCAACTGACCGACTTCACTTTGTATTTTATACTTTTTCAGAACCTCTACTTGATCTCCATTGGAGTCTCATCTATCTATTAATACAATATTAGGCTTCCTTGGTGGCTCAGATGGTAAAGAATCTGCCTGAGGTACAGAAGACACAGATTCTATCCCCTGGTTTGGAAAGATCCCCTGGAAGAGAGCATAGGAACCCACTCCAGTATTCTTGCCTGGAAAATTTCATGGACAGTGGAGTCTGGAGGGCTACAGTCCATAGGGTAACAAAGAGTCAGACACAACTGAGTGACTAACACTTTCACTTTCAATATGATATTAAGAGGGGACAGGACAGATGTTGATGGAGTGGGTGGCAGTTAGGAAGGGTATATTACAGAACTTGGCAGGCACAGGCTAAGGAGTTATAAGCAGCAATTCCCAGTGCAGAAGATGGACCTGCTTTCATGCCCATAGCTCCTTTCTTCTCATCACTGGTTAAGGTATAGCCACACCAGGAAGAATCATCCGACTGGCAAAGCAGTCCTGGTTGCACTTAGAATCAGTAGGGTTCTCCAACCCTGGTATCAACACTCCCCCACTATAGTTCCTTCATTGACCATCAGCTGTTATCAGCTGTTGCTCACCCCCACCCCCTACTCTTGAAGAAGAAAGCCTCTTACACGTAACTGTGGAAAATATGAACTTCAGAGTTAGAAACTTAGAATAATCTGTCTGCTATTAAAACCATCAGCTCAGTTCAGTTGCTCAGTTGTGTCTAACTCTTTGCAACCCTATGGACTGTAGCATGCCAGGCTTTCCTGTCCATCACCAACTCCCGGAGCTTGTTCAAACTCATCTCCATCGAATCAGTGATGCTATCCAACCATCTCATCTTCTGTTGTCCCCTTCTCCTCCTGCCTTCAATCTTTCCCAGCATCAGGGTCTTTTCCAATGAGTGAGTTCTTTATATCAGGTGGCTAAAGTATTGGAGTTTCAGCTTCAGCATCAGACCTTCCAATGAACATTCAGGACCGATTTCCTTTAGGATTGACTGATTGATCTCCTTGCAGTCCAAGGGACTCTCAAGAGTCTCCTCCAACAACACAGTCCAAAAGCATCAATTCTTTGGCGCTCAGCTTTCTTTATAGTCTAACTCTCACATCCATCAGATGCAACCGAGAGTTTCTTCAAAGGGTAAGACAAAAGATAACATCTCCTGCATTGCCAGGAGGCCTAGCATCACCTAGGAAGCCTGTGTGTGTGTGTGTGTGTGTGTGTATAGCATCACCTAGGAAGCGTGTGTGTGTGTGTAGCATCACCTAGGAAGCATGTGTGTCTGTGTGCGCGCGCGCGCGCGCGTGTGTGTGTGTGTGTGTGTGTGGAGGCCTAGCATCACCTAGGAAGCCCGTGTGTGTGTGTGTGTGTGTGTGTGTGTTTGTGTACATCTGATTCCTCAACTACACAGCTAAATTCTCTACAGAATGGATTATATTCTTTCCATTTCTGAATAATACCACATACTGACACTTAGAAACTACTCAGACAACATGTGATCAATGATGTGAAGGTGGCTGTAAAAACAATTACTAATACTTATCCAGCACCTTCTGCATGCGAGGATATGCTTTGCGTTTTTCACATGTGATAATTTATTTCTTTCTCATAACAACTCTATAGGTACATACTGCTGTTGTTATTGTTAATATTATTTTCATGTTACATATGAGAAAAATGAGGCACACAGAAGTCAACTTACTTGCTTAAGGTCACTTAGGCTTAGATTCCAACCCAGGAGGTCTGGTTCCAGAGTCTGAGCTATTAACACCATTAATGTAATCTAAAAATATACAGCTACACTTAAAGACAAACAGTAACCCTTGGCGGAGAAAAAAGAACAAACAGAATTGTTAACAGGGGAACAATGCAGCAATAAGCCAGAAACATCAAGTGATGAGTCAGAGCCATCAGGGTTAGTCGGGAAAGGAAGAGTCTTTTGCTGGAAGAACATCTCATAAGAGCTTGTAATTTATCCAGCAAATCAAACGAGTAGGTAAGATAGGAAGCAATGGTGGAGTGATGTGCTCAAAGAACCTGAGCAAAGAGGAAAGGCAAAGAACTTGAAGAAGGCAAATTCAAGATCCAACATATTTAAGCTGATAGATATACTTTGGTAAAGAATCTGCCTGCAATGCAGGAGACCTGGGTTTGATCCCTGGGTCAGGAAGGTCTCCTGGAGAAGGGAATGGCTACCCACTCCAGCAGTATTCTTGCCTGGTGAATTCCAGGACAGAGGAGCCTGGTGGGCTACAGTCCATGGGGTCGCAAAGAGTTGGATATGACTGAGTGACAAACACGTTCTACTTTGGTTAAAAATGAGGACCCTGGACTTGGCTGAAACTGGTTTCAAATCCCTAGATCCCCACATTCTTACTAGCTGTGTGACTCTGCTTGGGCACTTTATTTAAAGTCTCTTAGTCTCAGTTTCCTCAGTGACAGGCATATTGTGAAGGTCAAATGCATTAACACAGAGGAAGGCTGTAACGTGGCTTCTAGCATACAGTCCCTGCTCAAGATGTTTGCTACTATCACCATGATTGTTGTTTCTCCATTTCTCTATTGTCTTCCTAAGTTGGTGAGCCTAAAGGTAGACCAAGGGTGGTAATAAATCCACATCAATCAATGTTATGGTTAAGTAGAGAAACACTTGTTCCTCTAATGAGTTATGTTTCAGTTAATAGCCCTAGTATCCCACCTGCTTTTTTTCTTTATTCCTCCAGCTGTTTCTTAAATTTGAAAAGGGGAAAAAAAAAAAACCTCCATGGAGACCTGCACGCTTTTAAAAATAATACAAAACAGAACGTCTGAGGTCAGAGTAAGCCAAGCCAAACAAATAAATCTTGCAGGATTGTGTTAACAAAACAAGGCTTAGTGGATCAGTGCGGGTAGAGTTCTTGCCGGATTCAGCCCTGCAGAGAAATACCAAGCTCTGGTGAATTTCAAACACAAGGAGGTCAAATATGACGATCAAATGATGAAGCACTTCAGAGTTCAGCATCGATGCTTGGGCTGGAACCAGGAGAGCATTCTGTGCATGGTGGTCTCCAGAACCCACGAGGCATGTAAAGTCCTAGAAATTCAGACCTGAAGGGCCTTATAGATCATTTGTATGACCACTGTGGAGGGCAATTTGTCAATATCTATCAGAGTTATAAATGTCCTGGAAGGCAGACTCTGAGATGAACATTAGCTCACGAGAAGTTCATTAGGGAGAACTTTGGGGGACTACCACTGGAAGGGAAGAAAGGCAAGGAGGCGGGACGGGGCAGAGAGAGCAGCTGGGCTGCACTGCCGTTTCAGCAGACACTTGCACCAACTCCACAGGGAACTTCTGAGGCTGGGGTGGCCTTTCAGAGTTGTCTCAAATTGGGATAAAGGAACTAGGTCTTTACTCCCTGTGCCAGCCAAGGTCACAGGAGATGCACCCTTGGGCAAGGCAGCACTTTTCACCTGAGGCACAGAATGAGGGCTGACAACTGAGGGCTGTCTTCTGGTATCAATTCCAGCAGCCGGGGGAAAGTCCTTCATTCTTCGACGTGCATTATAGCAAGCACTACATGCAATACATTCATAACAACTTTTTCTATTCTAGATAGGAATCCTAGGGGCATACAAACAGATGCTTCAAAAGACATAGGTTTAGTATTGTTTATAATAGTAAAGTTGCGGAAAATAAATGATGGTATATTCAAATAACAGCCCCTCAGCAACCATTAATGAGAATGAGGCAGCCCTGCACATACTTTCAAGGAATAAACTCTAAGACACACTGAACCACAGGGTACGTGTGGATGAACTACACTGATCATTTGCTGACTGCCACTCAGCCCCACACCCATCCTATCCTCTTCTGCACTACGGGGGCTGAACGCCTATCTCTACACTTCCCAGGTTCTTTTGACACACTGTGCTGTGCTTAGTCACTCAGTCGTGTTCAACTCTTTGAAACCCCATGGACTGTGTAGCCTACCAGGCTTCTCTGTCCATGGGGATTCTCCAGGAAGAATACTGGAGTGGGTTGCCATGCCCTTCTCCAGGGGATCTTCCCAACCCAGGGATCGAACCCAGGTCTCCTGCACTGCAGGCAGATTCTTTACCATCTGAGCCACCAGGGAAGCCCTTTTGACACATAATTCCAGCCAATTTCTTACCATTCAGGTAAGAGTTGAGGTTAGGAAAATGGTGGCAACAAAGCTTTGCCAACAGCAGTAGCGGTTAAAGGAGGCTGGGGGCAATTCCTCCAGCATCAAGGGGATTCAGGCTCATGTTCCCACTGGCAATAGTGGCAGCTCTAGCCATGGCAGTGGTAACAGTGAATGTAGGACTGCTGCAACTCTGGGCAATAAGAGGCCCCCCTTTGACCCATTTGGAGTCAAACTTCCATATTTAATACTACTCTGAATACAGTTCTTTATGGTTTTTTCTGATCAACTACAATCTATGACAAACTATGACATCTGTGACAAACTAGACAGCATATTAAAAAGCAGAGACTTTACTTTGCCAACAAAGGTCCATCTAGTCAAAGCTATGGTGTTTTCAGTAGTCACATATGGATGTGAGAGTTGACTTATAAAGAAGCCTGAGCACCAAAGAATTGATGCATTTGGACTGTGATATTGGAGAAGAATCTTGAGAGTCCCTTGGACTGCAAGGAGATCAAACCAGTCAATCCTCAAGGAAATCAGTCCTGAATATTCATTGGAAGGGCTGACGCTTAAGCTGAAACTCCAGTGCTTCGGCCACCTGATACAAAGAACTGACTCACTGGAAAAGACCCTGATGCTCGGAAAGATTGAAGGCAGGAAGAGAAGGGGACGACAGAAGATGAGATGGTTGGATGGTCGATGGACATGAGTTTGAGCAAGCTGTGGGTGTTGGTGATGGACAGGGAAGCCTGGTGTGCTATAGTCCATGGGGTCACAAAGAGTGGGACATGACTGAGCAACTGAACTGAACTGAACCATCTATGAAAAGCAAAGGAAAACAAACACAAATGTGTATTTGATTACTGTATTTAAAATTTCTCTAGAAAGTTGCCTAAGGAACAAGTTATAATGGTTAAATGAACTGGCCAATAACCAGTTAAATGATTAGTCAGAAGAGAAATAGATTGGTAAGGGCAGTAGGGTTAGAGGTAGACCTTTCAGCAGATACCATTTTTTACCTTTTTAATTTTTGACTATTTAAACGTATTACTTTTATGCAAAAATAAATAAGAAAAAATAATGAAAGTTGTATCTTATTAGGTACATACATTTCCTGCAAAATATTTCCCAAATTAACCATCTAGTTTCTGCCACAGCATGTCCAACACAGGGACCCCCCTACTCACCAAAAGAATGTGGTCCATTCATCATTACTCGGCATTGCTGAACAATGTCTGTTTATACCAAGTTGAAGTCCATCTTTTTGTATAATTGTACCATTAGCCTGAATTTTAATCCCAGTGAAACAATATAGTCTGGTGGTTCAGCACACATGCAGATGAAACCTGGGTTCAAATTCCTCCATCACTCATTTCAAGCAGAATGTTTAACCTTTCTGAGCCTTAGTTTCTTCATCTGCCAAATAGGGAGAGCCCTCATACTCATCTCAAAGTGTTGTGGTAAGGCTGGAATAAGGTTATGCATACAAAATCATTTAACCAATACATCTGGTTATTGTTCTTGGTATCTGCAACAAATGGCAGAAAAATGCAGTGGATAAGAGGACTCTGAATTTAGACTGTCTAGGTTCAAGAACAGGTTACTGCCAATTACAAATCAGGCAACCTTGAGAAAGCCCTCTTATTCCACCTGAGACTGTTTCTGTAAGACAGAGACAAGGATAGTGCCCATCGAAACAGCAAAAAGCATTTATCCTTATCTTCTAAGTATTAATACTCAACATATGGTAGCTCTAACTCTTTTCAACCACTAATCCAGGTGGTGAATATCTGCAGAGAGTACAATGAGTTCTACCAAAGGTTCTCTTCTCCGGACTAAGCGTCTCCAGTTCCTTACACTGATCTCCTTTGCTTCTCTCACTGAGGCCACGCTCTTTGTGAGGCATTCCAGGCTGCTTCTATCTCCTCTGGGTGTGATGGTACAACTGGGTCTCTCACTGGAGTCTGGCTAAAACAATGAGAGTGTGTGTGTGCTGTGTGTGTGCCATCACTTTCCTGAATTCTAAATGCTGTACTTTGATGATGCAGCCGGATAATGCATCAGGTTTTGAGAGAGTAACAACCATAACCATGGTTGTTGTTTCAGTCACTAAGTTTTGCCCAACTCTTTTGCCACCCCATTGACTATATATAGCCCACCAGGTTCCTCTGTCCATGGGATTTCCCAGGCAAGAATATTGGAGTGGGTTGTCATTTCCTTCTCCAGAGGATCTTCCCAACACAGAGATAAAACCCACATCTTTTGCATTGGCTGGCACATGCTTTACCACTGAGCCACCAGGGAAGCCCATAACTATAGTTCAGTTCAGTTCAGTCGCTCAGTCGTGTCCGACTCTTTGCGACCCCATCAATTGCAGCACGCCAGGCCTCCCTGTCCATCACCAACTCCCGGAGTTCACTCAGACTCACGTCCATTGAGTCAGTGATGCCATCCAGCCATCTCATCCTCTGTCATCCCCTTCTCCTCCTGCCCCCAATCCCTCCCAGCATCAAAGTCTTTTCCAATGAGTCAACTCTTTGCATGAGGTGGCCAAAGTACTGGAGCTTCAGCTTTAGCATCATTCCTTCCAAAGAAATTCCAGGGCTAATGTCCTTCAGAATGGACTGGTTGGATCTCCTTGCAGTCCAAGGGACTCTCCAAGAGTCTTCTCCAACACCACAGTTCAAAAGCATCAATTCCTCAGCGCTCTGCCTTCTTCACAGTCCAACTCTCACATCCATACATGACCACAGGAAAAACCATAGCCTTGACTAGACGGACCTTAGTCGGCAAAGTAATGTCTCTGCTTTTGAATATACTATCTAGGTTGGTCATAACTTTTCTTCTAAGGAGTAAGCGTCTTTTAATTTCATGGCTGCAGTCACCATCTGCAGTGATTTTGGAGCCCAAAAAAATAAAGTCTGACACTGTTTCCACTGTTTCTCCATCTATTTCCCATGAAGTGATGGGACCAGATGCCATGATCTTTGTTTTCTGAACGTTGAGCTTTAAGCCAACTTTTTCGCTCTCCTCTTTCACTTTCATCAAGAGCCTTTTTAGTTCCTCCTCACTTTCTGCCATAAGGGTGGTGTCATCTGCATATCTGAGGAGACTGATATTTCTCCCGGCAATCTTGATTCCAGCTTGTGCTTCTTCCAGCCCAGCGTTTCTCATGATGTACTCTGCATAGAAGTTAAATAAGCAGGGTGACAATATACAGCCTTGACGTACTCCTTTTCCTATTTGGAACCAGTCTGTTGTTCCATGTCCAGTTCTAATTGTTGCTTCCTGACCTGCATACAGATTTCTCAAGAGGCAGGTCAGGTGGTCTGGTATTCCCGTCTCTTTCAGAATTTTCCACAGTTTATTGTGATCCACACAGTGAAAGGCTTTGGCATAGTCAATAAAGCAGATGTTTTTCTGGAACTTTCTTGCTTTTTCCATGATCCAGGAGATGTTGGCAATTTGATCTCTGGTTTCTCTGCCTTTTCTAAAACCAGCTTGAACATTACTGAGCTCTTAATATGCATGTCAGAAACTATGCCAAGCATATGACTTATACTGACTAATTCACTCCACATATTAACTCTAGGGGGTAGAAATTATTATCCTCATTTTTCATATGAAAAAGCTAATACTTAGCTTATCTAGGTTGGTCGTAACTTTTCTTCCAAGGAGTAAGCGTCTTTTAATTTCATGGCTGCAGTCACCATCTGCAGTGATTTTGGAGCCCGAAAAAATAAAGTCTGACAGTGTTTCTACCGTTTCCCCATCTATTTCCCAAGAAGTGATGGGACCGGATGCCATGATCTTTGTTTTCTGAATGTTGAGCTTTAAGCCAACTTTTTCGCTCTCCTCTTTCACTTTCATCAAGAGCCTTTTTAGCTCCTCTTCACTTTCTGCCATAAGGGTGGTGTCATCTGCATATCTGAGGTTATTGATATTTCTCCCGGCAATCTTGATTCCAGCTTGTGTTTCTTCCAGTCCAGCGTTTCTCATGATTACTTTGCCAACTAAGGTCCGTCTAGTCAAGGCTATGGTTTTTCCTGTGGTCACGTATGGATGTGAGAGTTGGACTGTGAAGAAGGCTGAGCGCTGAAGAATTGATGCATTTGAACTGTGGTGTTGGAGAAGACTCTTGAGAGTCCCTTGGACTGCAAGGAGATCCAACCAGTCCATTCTGAAGGAGATCAGTCCTGGGATTTCTCTGGAAGGAATGATGCTGAAGCTGAAACTCCAGTAGTTTGGACACCTGATGTGAAGAGTTGATTCACTGGAGAAGACTCTGATGCTGGGAGGGATTGGGGGCATGAAGAGAAGGGGACGACCCAGGATGAGATGGCTGGATGGCATCACGGACACGATGGACGTAAGTCTGAGTGAACTCCAGGAGATGGTGATAGACAGGGAGGCCTGGCGTGCTGCGATTCATGGGGTCGCAAAGAGTCGGACACGACTGAGCAACTGAACTAGTGATGCTATAAGTGGAAGGTCAACCCAGCTAAAATATGATGGAGCTGAGACTCCACCCCCAGTGTATCTTATACTAGAGTCACAGTCCTAACTTCACTCCATACTTCTTCTCACAAATATTATGAATTTGTTTAACTCAAATTTCAGGTCTTGTTTTCTCCTCATGAGATGTTAATAAGTTAAGTCTCCCCAGTCCTGCTCCTCTTCCGCTGAGCTTTTGCATAGGATCTTATATTGTATCCTTACTCAGTTGGATCATATCAAATTTAATCCAGCATACTCTCTCTCCCATTAACTTCAAGTCATCAGCAAATGTAATTCAATAAATCACAGTTGAAAAGGAGATGTAGAACACAGCCAAGGGCAGAGCTGTTTGGACAAGTGTTAGATGTATTTCCCTCAAGGTGAATTACTATCAGGTAGTCATTTCTTAGTGGGGGCCATGTCCAACCTGTTTCAACCCACAAAACTGAATTAAACTAACATGCAACCTCCACTTCTTTATCTCACTGACAATTATTTCTTGAAATGTAACAGAGCCTTTATGACAATATCTACAGTTAGGGTTTACTCTAAGAAGGACTGCCCCAGAAAGAATTGTGGATGGTAGGCTGAAGTAGGTATGAAAACTATATACATGATGTATATACATGATGGTCTTGAGTGCTTAAATTCTTTTAAGGGAGAAATTCCATCTTTGCTCCCAGCAGACAAAGTTGAGGAAATATATAAAGAGGAGAAGATGAACAGGACTTCAACCAACAGCCTTCCCTATGATCCATATGCATCTACCGAAGCCCACCTCAGCTCCAGTACCATGCAAGGGCAGGACTCCAAAGGCACCACGGGCACGCCTACGTCAATCAGAGGAGAAAGATCTTCACCTTCTCCTGCCTTTCTTTCCATCTGCTGGAGCAACGCACTGCCACTTAGGCTTTGGTACCTCTGTTAACACCGAGGAAAGACTATTATAATTTTGGTCTTTTTATTAACGAAGAATGCAGTCCAAGGCTCTGCCCCACCAAGTACTCGCCTGCTAGTCTCAGAACTTTGAGTCTACTTGATATTAATCCATTCATCAACCTCACTGCTGAGTCCCACAGAGGGGTGACTTGTACCTGTGGAGAAAGAGATCCTTTGCCTCAAATATAAACAGAAGAGAGCTTGACATGCCAGCCACCCTGGCCGGAACCACTCAGGCCCTGCGAGGACACTGCTGAGAGGCCCTGCAGAGCCAGCAGGGCATTCTGGGTAATGGGATGCAACATGAGGCAGTTTCCCCCACTGGCCTCCCCAGGGTTTCTTGATTCCTGGCTCTGCAAAAGCTGAGGCAAACAGTTTCTGAACTGGGGGGAAGAGGGTGGAGAGAAGGGGCGGAGGCTTCCTCTAGGCCAACCACAACTAACTCATTTGCTCTGTCCAGCAAAACCCAGACAGTGCAATTATCTGGTTAATTTGGCCCTTAGTTGGGAGACAGAATTCCAAAATGTGAGGCCAGCTCAGACTAAACAGTGGCTTCCATCCTAAGACTTCTCCTAAGTGCTAAAGGATGCATGTGAGATTCCTAGGGGGTTGCTTATGTGACACACCCATCGATCCAGATGGGAAAAGACAAACAATTCAGACTCTAGGATGAGTTAAGGAAGGCATATCTTCCAGGGAAAAATGCCCAAATGACTGCTAATTGGCCTCTTGGCTAATCTGCCTTCTGATTGCCACAGAGGGAGATGACGAGAAATCAAGATGACTCTAAATTAGCCAACTTCTCCAGTGTGGCTGTAGCCTTCAAAGGTTGGCTGAGTGTCCCCAGGGTCCTAGGTGAGCTATTCTTAGGACAACTCTCTCTGATGCTCCTGCTTACAGATTTACACCCGTAAGTTGGGCCAGAAGCAGCATCGAGATAAAGGGCAAAATTAAAACATGCTCCTGGGGTTTCACAAATGGAGTGAGACAGCTAGCAACTGAGCATTTACCAGATGTTTTATGGGAAACTCAGATTTTTGAGGGAAGATTAAAGAACAGCAATTTATCTCTGTTGGAAACTGACAAGCAGACTGGAATCTGTGGAATCCATCAGTTAGTCATTCTGCAAATATTTGCTTCCACTCTAGTATGTGCCAGGCCCTGTGTTATTTAACAGAGTGAGATCCAAATAGTCATAGTCCCTACCCTCATGCAAATAATACCACATCTAAATACAAGGTTAAAAACTCAGATAAGGGCTAGAAAGGAAAAACTGGGGTGCTAGGTAAAGGAATGACCAGGTTTCCCGATTTAGATTGCGGTAGGAGGGCTCAAATAAAGAATGTCCGAGAAAAGAATTTTAAAGCTAACACTTTTAAAACTTTGTTTTTTCAGAAAGATCAGCCTGGTTTTAGTACAAAAAATAAATTGGAAGTGGATGAAAATACGAAGTTAGGAGGCTGTTGATTATGAAGACAGGATGAGAGCTAATGATGGTTCAGCCAAGGAATTGGCAATGGGAACGGAGAAGAATGGATGGACCAGAGGGATGTGGGGCGTGGCGTCTGTAGCATGTGGTGAACAGGTGTAATGGTGGAGGGAAAAGGAGGCAGCCAGGAGACTGTGCAGTTTCTAGCTAAGATGCCAAGTAGATGGTAGAGAGAGAATTTGGGAGGATGAATAGGTTAGGGCCAGGGGAAGACAGTGTCCTCAATCATTCCACCTTCCGAGCTTCCACTCTCCTTACCTCTGCTCACGCTGATTTAGTCTCCTCACTCTTCCTGTTGCCATCTCCACTTGTTGAAATCCTAGTCACTCTTTACAATTCATTTCAAATACCACCCCCTCGGACTCCTCCAAATAGCTGTGGCCTCTGGTGCCCACGCACTGAGTTTGGATCTCTCTTTCCTGGATTCCACCTGTGTTGGGTTCTGTGAAGACTTATCCTGCCTCCCCTCCTAGACCACAAGTTATTTGGGACAGTGCCTCTGCTTCTCTATCCTTGTTCTGCACATGTGAGCTAGCTAGCATGGTAGATGTTTGACAAATATTTGTCAAGTGAACAAAAATAACCCACTCTTTGCCATGGAAGGAAAACCAGTAGACACTGGACTGACTTGAAAGCCACAGGATCAAATTGAAATTCAAGCTGTAGGTGTTTTAATATTAAGCCAAGTCAAATTTGATGCTCAAAAAGCTTTCTGTTCCTCCAACACATCAAACTCAAAAAGAGTGCTGGAAAAGTCACATCCTTCGATTTTTCTATGGTGCTTTTCTGAGTTCATCTTACAGCAAGAACCTTTTCCATCTTATTGCTTGCCTTTGATGATGAGGATGATGATAAACAGGTAACATCTTCTAAGTATTATTGTATGCCCTGTGCTGGTCTAAGTACTTTTCTTGGACTAACTCATTCGATCCTCTTGGCTACCCTATCAAGCTGATGCTCTACTCCAGTGGTAGATGAAGAAACTGAATTTCAGGGGGCTTAAGTATTGTTAAGCTAATGTCACAAAGTTAGTTGGGACTGGAACCAAGAGTTGAGCTCCAGAGTCCATGCTCTGATGTGCTCTCCTAAGGCCAAGCACAGTGTGCTTGGTATTGAGTTGGTCCCCAGCAAGTATTCAGTGAATGAAGGGGAGGAGTCCTAGGTCTGGAGGCCACAAGTTTCGGTCCTAATTCTACCGGTGACTTCCACTATAACCTTAAGCAAGTCTGTGCTTTTTTTCCCTATAAAATGAAGTGTGTGGATGTTGATATTAGTGGTAATAACAGGAGCCAGTAGTCGAGATTCTAATCTCTTTTGAGGCTTTAAATAATTTAATCCCAAGGAAAATGAAACACAGAAAGACTCACTTGCCCAATACCTAGAAAACGAGGGAGTCAGGATTCAAGCCCATTGTGCACCTACACTGTGCTTCCAAAGAGACACCTCAGGGACCATGGTGGGGAACAGAGGGAGGTGGAACAGAATGGAGCAGACTTTTGGGCTCCCTGTGCCCATTTCCATCAGAGAAGCTCTATGTGTCTCTATTTGTTAGAACGGGCCCTACTTGAGATTCCCCTTGAATAAAGGTTGTGCTGCTAAAACAGAAAGGTTGAAAACTACTGGACTAAATAATTCTGGAATTTAAGACATCTTCCAGGTATAAGCCAGGATTTTTCTGGTAATCCTTACTCCTTATAGTTTCAAAAGATGGGGGCCAAGTACACTCCTGGGAATGGCTCTGCCTATAGAAAAGATCATGGTGATAGCACTAAAGACTAGCTCCAACCTACCTGTTCCACTCGGATCTCAATCTCTCCATTCACCTTCTTTCCATGGAAATACTTGGCCCTGTGAAGGAGAGGAAGAAATCTACTGAGTAAGGATACCAAGGCTTAACTCTTTCCTCCCTTCTTCTGAAGGCCTTACCCCCAGAGGTGCATGTCCAGACACATTCCCCACCTTCCTGCTCTCTCCCACCTAGATGGATGATTTTCTCATTATTTATATGTATCACGTAGGAAAGGGAAAGAGTACAGGATGGGAGGATTGGAGACTGAGGTTTCGGTTCTGCCAAGTCACTTTGCATCTCTGTGTCTCCGCTTTATCCTCTGTAAAAGGGAGATATTAATGTTTGCGTAGTATATTTATAAACATTATTTTAGGGCTCAAAAGAAATAAAGAATCCTACACAAATAAATAATGCAGAATTATTTTATTAGGTAGACCCTATATGACCTGTTAATGACTTATTACTTTGCTCTATCCATCCAATCCTTTATTTGTCCATCTCTCCAATGAAGCAGACCTCATCTGCCCCTTCGTCCATCCAACCACCCTTCCATCATCTTTCCTATACACCCCTGCTTCTGTCTTCCCATCAGCAGTAAATGGCATCCCATCTGGCCATCACTCAAAGCAAAAACACAGACTTCATTCTTATCACTTCCTTCTCTCTCCCTATCGCCATGGGTTCTACATACTAATTATTTCTCAAATCCATCCACTTCTCCATTTTCTCTAAAGGCATCTGAATCTTGACCTTAGTCATCTCTTTTCTCATATAAATTCTCTCTTTATGCTCTACTTTTATATCACAACACTTACAATAATTCCTTACAGTTAGTAACTGGGTTCACACCTGTTTCCCACTGAACTATAACACAATTCCTCCAGGCTAGGGACAATCCGTCTTACTCATCATTCTATTTCCAACATGTACCAGAGTACTTGATACACAGCACGAGCTCAATTTATATATGCTGAATGAATAAATGATTGAAGAGATAGATGAAGGAAAAAAAGATACTTTTTTTTTAACTTTACAATACTGTATTGGTTTTGCCATACACTGACATGAATCCGCCACGGGTGTACATGAGTTCCCAATCCTGAACCCTCCTCCTACCACCCTCCCCGTATCATCTCTCTGGGTCATCCCAGTGCACCAGCCCCAAGCATCCTGTATCCTGTATTGAACCTAGACTGGCGATTCATTTCTTACATGATAGTATACATGTTTCAATGCCATTCTCCCAAATCATCCCACCCTCACCCTCTCCCACAGAGTCCAAAAGTCTGTTCTATACATCTGTGTCTCTTTTGCTCTCTCGCATTACAGGGTTATCATTACCACCTTTCTAAATTCCATATATATGTGTTAGTATGCTTTATTGGTGTTTTTCTTTCTGGCTTACTTCACTTTGTATAATCGGCTCCAGTTTCATACACCTCATCAGAACTGATTCAAATGTATTCTTTTTAATGGCTGAGTAATACTCCACTGTGTATATGTACCACAGCTTTATTATCCATTCTTCTGCTGATAGACATCTAGGTTGCTTCCACGTCCTGGCTATTATAAACAGTGCTGCGATGAACATTGGGGTACACGTGTCTCTTTCAGTTCTGGTTTCCTCAGTGTGTATGACCAGCAGTGGGATTGCTGGGTCATAAGGCAGTTCTATTTCCAGTCTTTTAAGGAATCTCCACACTGTTCTCTATAGTGGCTGTACTAGTTTGCATTCCCACCAACAGTGTAAGAGGGTTCCCTTTTCTCCACACCCTCTCCAGCATTTATTGCTTGTAGACTTTTGGATCACAGCCATTCTATTCTGACTGGCGTGAAATGTTATCTCATTGTGGTCTTGATTTGCATTCCTCTGAGAATGAGTGATGTTGAGCATCTTTTCATGTGTTAGTTAGCCACCCGTATGTCTTCCTTGGAGAAATGTCTATTTAGTTCTTTGGCCCATTTTTTGATTGGGTCATTTATTTTTCTGGAATTGAGCTGCATGAGTTGCTTGTATATTTTTGAGATTAGCTGTTTGTCATTTGCTTCATTTGCTATTATTTTCTCCCATTCCGAAGGCTGTCTTTTCACCTTGCTTATAGTTTCCTTTGTTGTGCAGAAGCTCTTTTAGTACTCACTCTGTGCCCAAAAACTGTGCTATACTCTTAACCTACAGCCCTTCTCATTTAACATTTAAAACCACCACCATGAGGTGGGTATTATTATTTCCATTCCATAAATAAGGAAACTGAAACCCAGAGAGATGAAATACTTTGCCTAAGTGGCTTGAATCCTGGACTTTCACCGCCAGATCAATGCTTTTTCTCAGCCCTGAAAAACAGCAGCAAATGTTGAGGTGCTCCTGGGTTTAGATGACCTCCCACAAAGCAGAAGTAATACAAGTTTCCATTGGCTCTTTTTGGTTGTTGGTCTGATGAAACCAAGAGCTCTTAGTGACTAGCTGTAACCTGAGCACTGTGTTGAACATTTCCATAGACCTTCTCTGGGGCACAGACAGCTATTTGCTCCCAATCCCAATTCTCCTCTTTGCCCACAGAGACAGCTTTTATAGACTGGCACCAAGAAATATATCAATATATCCCAGCTTTCCATTCAGCTAGGTATGACCGCAAGTTGTTCAGTCGCTCAGTCGTGTCTGACTCTTTGTGACCCCGTGGACTGCAGCAGACAGGCTTCCCTTGCTCAAACTCATGTTCGTTGAGTCAGTGATGCCATCCAACCATCTCGTCCTCTGCCATCCCCTTCCCCTCTCACCTTCAATCTTTCCCAGCATCAGGGTCTTTTTAAATGAGTAAGCATTTGCATCAGGCAACCAAAGTATTGGAGTTTCAGCCCCAGCATCAGTCCTTCCAATGAATATTCAGGGTTGATTTCCTTTAGGATTGACAGACTGGCTCTCCTTGCAGTCCAAGGGACTCTCAAGAGTCTTCTCCAACACCACAGCTAGAAAGCCTCAATTCTTTGGTGCTCAGCCTTCTTTATGGTATGACCACATGCTTGAGCTCTTATCAGTAGTGTTATATCCAAGAATCTTCTTAGTTTCTTTTCTATTCTTTTCCCTGGAACATCGATGTTCCCATCTCTTTTCAACCTTCCACTTATGAAAGAATCCTTCTACAAATGCTCTGACCAAGTTGTAGTCTGTCTGCTCCTGAATTCTCTCTATCCACACTTAGCCAATTCCAGTGGAATTCATCTCTCTTCAAGACTGCCTGAATCAGAGACTGACAGCTCTAATATTAATGCCACTTTTTCTTACAGTGTTGACAGGCTTAGACGTCAAGTGGATAGAACTTTATGGGAACAGGAGTTGTCAGTTCTCCCAGGATGGTCTTCCAAAAAAATGTGTGTTCGACCCGCCTCATGCAAAGGAAACCTTTTCACATTATTTGTGAGTTTTATCACGAATAAAGGTAATGTTGGCAAACTCCAGACACTGGGATAAGCCCACCTCTAATATCTGTAGAGCATGGGGCAAAAGAACAAATAGAAGTCTGTGTATCATATGCCTAACATTTAAAATTGATAAAGGTGGCAAACATTTAAATAAAACATGCCCATCTCTTCCTTCTTTGCACAACACAATTTCATAATGATCATAATGGTCAGAATTTGAACTTCTCAGGACTCTTAGCGATCCACCCAGAACACAGTGACATGGAGGTTGACAACTCTCAGTTCCCATCGTCCTTCCTAATTCTCCTCCCACCCTTCTCTCTGTCCTGTATCACTGGGGCTTCCTATGCATGCTTGTGGATGACTCAGCCCATGCGGCCAAACTTTATCTCCTTGCCCACACACCCATCAACAGTCCCCCTGCCATGTCTGGGAAGGATAGATCAGGGAACTGACCTGCACAGGCCCTGGAATTAGGCCTGGGTCCTCATGGGCAGGGAATTCTATAGGTTGGATAACCACTGCATGATCAAAGGGTATAATTTTCAGGGTCCTCCTTTGTTGTAAGGAGTATAGCTAGTAAAGGACTAAGTAGGACTGAGGGCTGGGGTCCCTGCCGCTTGGGTTTACAAGAAGTACTGGATGATCCTGGGACCTCAGGATGGTAACTGAATGGTAATGAATGAAATCACTGGTATACTAGAATGGTAAACTGAATGGTAATGAATAAAGTTACTGGTGTACTAGAAAAAGCATGGATCTCAAATCACAGAGGTTTGGGCAAAATCTTAGTTCTACCGCTCACTCACTGCATGTTCTAAGACAAGGTACTTAATCCCTCCAGGTCATAGTTTCCTCCAGGTCACTTGTTAAGGGGTGATAACATCTGCCAGCCAAGGTATGGTGAGAAATTCACTTGATCCTGCACTCAAAGGACAGTAAGTAGAGAGTGTGGACTCAGGACTCAGGGCCAGACAACCTGGATGCAGTCTCAGCACCATCCCTCACTCAACCTCCATGTGCCTCAGTTTCCACATCTGGGAAATGGGGATAATCACAGTAACTGTCCCACGGGGTGTTGTGAGGATTAAATGTGACACAACGTACAAAGCACTTTAGAATGGTTCCTGGCACAGAGTAAGCTCCAGAGTATACAGTGCAGGGCCTAAAGCAGAAATCAACAATGACAACAAAGAACTACCAAGTGTTTACACTGCGGCTATGGGTGCTGTGTGCGAGGACCCACAAACATAATCTTACCCTTTTGGGGGTTATAGAACGGAATTACAGTCCGCCTCACTTTGATCTGCCCCCCTCAGTGAGATGAGAGATTGGTGATGATAATAAATAGGTGACGTTGATACAGAAGGCTTGCAGGCCCTTCACATCCCTCCTCCTGTTGTACCAACCCCAGCGATCAAGTGGGAGGGCTGGGAGCAGCTCCCACAGGTTCAGGCACACAAAGCCTCCAACCAAGCAGCAATGGTGAGTTAGATCTTGTGCTCTAAGGGTTTCAGGATCCAGTCTAGACCCTCTAGGCTCCTTCATGATTCAGACCCTGTTGATCTATGACCCATTTCTTCTCTGGTTTTCTGCCCACCTCTTGGACACGCTCAACTTTCTGCAATTCCTGTGCTTTTATGAGTCTGAGCCTGTGCGGTTCTCTCCTTCTCTGCTTGGTTACCTCTTTCTCATGTTCCAAGATCCCTGACCACTGTTTCCTTGAAAGCACCCCCCCCAACCCCCAACGAGACTGGGTTAGGTGTCCCTCCCCTGGATCCCCACGGGGTGCTATACTTAACCACCACAGGACAAATATCATTCTGGTTGGAATTACTCGTCCCGTCCCCATACACCTAATCTAGGAGCTCCTGGAAACCCAAAACCGTGTCTCAAAGCTCACTGCATCTCTCGTATCTGGCACAACGTGCCAGGGCACAGGCATATGTTTAAGGAATGCTTGCTGACTGGGTAAATGAATAATGTTTCCTGGGATAGCCCAAGGGGCAGCTCGCGCTCCAGGTGCTCTGCTGCCATCTACTGGTACAACGGTGTAACAACACTTACAAATCCCACCCATTACCACGTGGAGTCCCCTTTCAGCGTCCCACACGCACAGGATTCTAACTCTTAGCTCGGAACCCAGAGCACGCAGCACTACACCACCACCACCCAAACAGCTCTGGCCTCCACGGGCCTCACCTTCTCGGGAGAAACACTTGTTTTGCCCATCTCTGGAATGTTCACTACAGGGCCTGCCAAACGGACTCAAGCTGAAGCTGAGGGTCAGGCGGTCCATCCCCCTGCCTGGCCGGGAGTCAGAAGTCTGTCTCCTGACAGGCCACACAGACTGCTGCCTCCTTGCCTGGGGCTCATTCAGGCTTGAGCTGCCTCTGAACAGTTCCGTCTGGCAGAGGAAGGGGTAGGGCTGGTCTGGAATTCCAGATGCCTTGGGGGCTGGGGTTGCTGCCTGTGTAATTGCCTGGCTGTCTGACCTCAGGTAGAATGGATGACCCCACTGTGCCTGAGGGCTCTGTCTCCCTAAACGCAGACCTCTTCCAAAGGCCCTAATATGTTTATTCTCATAATGAGTTTTCTGAGTCCGCAGGCCAATCAGTCAAGGCCTTGGACTTGGGAAGGAGGTGGGGGAAGCTCTTGATTCTACAAAGCTTCCACCTCTGTGGGTGGTCTCATATTTTACTGCCACATCAGAGGAACCAGGAAGGAGAGTATTATAAAACCAGTGCCGCCTGGGGTGGGAAATCCCTAGTTTGGGGAGGCGGGATGTGGTGTGTGTGAGAGAGATTTATGGGGAGCGATACAGAGTTCTTTCATGGCTGCAGCAGCAGCAGAAGGAAGAGGAGAATTAGCACAAACAGGATCCACCTGTACACAAGCAGCGCCCTTCTAATAAATCCGTCTGGGATGTAAAGTCAGTGTGGCTCGGCCCTGGCGGTGCCCTTCCCAGGGATGAGGGGTCAGGAAAGTTCCTAGGCACACTAGAGCCTATCAGGGAAGGAGTGGGGGGAGAGTGAAGGCAGGATCTGGCCCTAGAAACTGATTTTCACATTTCTGATGAAACATGTCAGTTGCTGATTTGTGGCCTGGACAGAAACTGGGGGAGATGGATGGCGGATCACATAGGAGGACCCTGAAGGTGGACACACTCAGGGTTTTCCAGTTAGCAAGATAAAGAGGCTAAGATGATAGGCTGGATGGATGGAGGTGTGACAAAAGCAGGGCCTTTGAGTTCTAACTCAGAGATCCAGTTCCGTTGTTGCTCAGTTGCTCTGTCATGTCTGATTCTTTGTGACCCCGTGGACAGCAGCACGCCGGGTTTCCCTGTTCTTCACCATCTCCTGGAGTTTGCTCAAACTCATGTCCATTGAGTTGGTGATGCCATCCAAGCATCTCATCCTCTGTCACCCTCTTCCCTCCTGCCTTCAATCTCTCCCAGCATCAGGGTCTTTTCCAGTGAGTTGGCGCTTTGCATCAAGTGGCCAATTCTAGTTCCATTATTTATTCCCAGAAACAGCTAACCCTCCTGCTCCCCTCCCACTGTCAGAGGGGACCCTCCAGTGATGGGGCAACCTCACTGTACCTCTTTGCAAGTGGAAGGGCTCCAGGGAATTGGAAAGGGGAGGGGCTCTCTGAGAGTGACAAGGGCCCCTGCTTCTGTATAAGGATCTGTGAAGGTAAGGAAAGGAGACCCACTAGGGCCTCAAGGATGTGATGACTGTTCCCTCAGTGCCTTCTGACAGCAAATGGGGAAGGAGACCTCTGTGGAGGTCTGCTCACAATTCACATCATTTATCCACTATTCACTGAGCCTTGTAAGGACTGGACACCTTACTAGGCATGGGGTGAAAGGCTGATACAGTCCCTGCTCTTGTGGAGCTAACATTCTCTTGGAAAAGTCAAGAAACTAACCAGGTGAAAAGGAAGTGATGAATACGATGAACAGGTGGTACAGGGTAGGATGTGGGGAGCAGGGAGATCTGATCCAGGAAAGTCAGGGAAGCCTTCTTTGGAAGATACTCAACACAGCTGTACTAACCATCTACTTTGTGCCAGAGCCTGTAGGCTCTTAAGAAATAGCAATGAAGGTAACTCAGTGCTTGGCCTCAGGGGGTTTACTATCTAATGGGAAGGGGAGATTCATAAAGTACAGTGACCACACAGGACATTAGCTCTAAGACCAGGTCAGCCCATTGAAAGAGACCCAGCCCAGTTTAAGAGCCTAAGACTGCTTCCCTGGTAAAGTGACCCAGTTCATCAGTCTCTCCATCTATCTATCCACCCATTCATCCATCCATCCAATGTTTGGTACCTATCTTTGCCAGTATCAAGGGTTGCAAAGATGGCTCTGAGAAGGTCTGATGAGTGTGTATATGTGTGAAAGGCACACAAGGGCAAAAGAGGTACTGGTGGCACTCGGGGGGCCAATGCATCTTCCTGGGGCATGTCCCTCAATGTGCAGGAAAAATGAGCGATAGGCACGGAGCAGAAGACCTAGATTTGAAATGGCAGCTCTGGCATCTGCTACATGATTCTGAATAAGCCTCTGCTCCCTTATCTGAAGGGTGAGGATGGGAAGATCTACCCACAGGGTCATGAGGATAAAATGAAGATGCAGATTTGAAGGCCTCTGGGAACCTGCCAAAAATGTGCCAGCAAGTGGTTGCTCTCTGGTGAGTTGCTGGTGTGGATTTCACCCTCGAGGTGAAGAGGTGGGTGAGCACTGCTAGCATTAGAACTAGCTGGTCCTCTCCAGCTCTGCTATTTACTTTCTAGCGCTGCCTCAGACAAACATCAATCTTTCCAAGCACTAGTCTCATTTGCAAAAATAAGCACATCACTATGTCTGCCATAAGGCCCCATGAATGCTATCCCTGATACATGGCAGATGTTTATGTTCATCTCTTTCCCTCCTGTCGTTCAACAGGTGGGCATGTAGCTGAGGAAGTGACAAATCATTCAGGGGGAGGTGGCAGTACCTTCATTACTCTAAAAGGATCTCCAGCTTCATATCAAGCATGATAGAAACCTGCCTTGGCTACCCTCTGGGAGCTCCTCTTTCTCCCCAGCACCAGCCTTTAAGGTGAATAAAATCGTCAGCCACCCACTCACTCTGACAGCAGAGATTATGCTAGAATGTTACCTCCCAATCCGTAGCCCTCTTCTCTCCAGAGACACAACACTGTGTCATCCTCACTCCCACAGATTTCTGAAAGTCCACAGCCTTCATTTCACAAGAACAGTTCACATTTAGAAGGCTAAGCTGTTCCCTCGGCAAACATTTAAAGACCATCTATCAAGAACTCATTAACAGATGCTTATCTATTAAGATGCTTTCGAATTGTGGTGCTCGAGAAGACTCTTGAGAGTCCCTTGGACTGGAAGGAGATCAAACCAGTCAATTCTAAAGGAAATCATCTCTGAATATTTGAAGCTCCAATATTTTGGCCTCCTGATGGGAAGAGCTGACTCATTGGAAAAGACCCTGATGCTGGGAAAGATTGAAGGCAAGAGGAGAAGGGGCTGGCAGAGGATGAGACGGTTAGATAGCATCACTGACTCAATGGACATGAATTTGAGGAAACTCATGGGAAACAGTGAAGGAGAGAGGAGCCTGGTGTGCTGCAGCCCATAGGGTCACAAAGAGTCAGAAACAACTTAGTGACTAACAGCAACACTGAGAGCTCAACCTGGCAAAATGCCCATGAAAAGGATGATACACTGGAAGGTAATTCACACCAAGGTGTAAGTGACTTATATGTGACCATCTGTAAAAGGGGTTTAGATGGTATGAGGAGGATGAGAAGAAGGGAACCATGAGAATATTAAGTGTTTGATGTTTGTGTGAGGCCTGTCAAGGTGAAAAGGGCAAGGCACAGAAGGAAAAGCCTAAGAGAAGTTACTTTCCCTCCACCTCCCTCCTTCCACATATTCAACCAATTACCTACCCATCTGCTTACCCATCCCTCCATCTCTCTAAGTGAAGTCGCCTAGTCGTGTCTGACTCTTTGCGACCCCATGGACTGTAACCTACCAGACTCCTCTGTCCATGCGATTTGTCAGGCAAGAGTATTGGAGTGGGTTGCCATTTTCTTCTCCAGGGGATCTTCCCGACCAAGGGATCGAACCCAGGTCTCTTGCATTGCAGGCAGATGCTTTATTGTCTGAGCCACCAGGGAAGCATTCCATCTCTTTATCCAGGCTCTACTATGTGCTCAGCACTGTGCTAGTCTCTAAGAATTATACTGAACAAAACAACCCCCTGCCATCCTGGTGCTCCTGGTCTACCCAGGAGACAGGCCCAGATGAAGAATATTTACTCTGACTCCTCTCTTCATCAGAAATTACTAACTGGCAAACCTCATGGAGCCCACAATCTTATTTTGTTGGACTTACATTATATACTTTTGATTTTAAAACAGAGAATTCATTTATCAAGAATTCGGACTTCTGGCTCCCCCTGAAAATCAATGACTGAGCATCACGAGACCTGTATTTCCACATGGCAAAAGCTGGCCGAGAGGACGGCAGCTGTTGCCTGCAGCTGGGGCGTCAGTTCCCATGCCCAGCAGTCCCCACGGCTCCCTGTTGTCTCTCTGCAGCCTGTGTCAAGTGGCAGAGGCATTTGTCATAGAGCCTGGGCTGCTGTCTTCCTTACAGCAGGGAAATATTTCTCTGTGCCTTTGCCTTTTCCTGGCACCTGCCCCTTCACTCACCGACCACCTTGCCTCCTGTGAGCAGCTGCACAAGCAACCCCTAATTTAACTAATCCCATTATGAAGATGGCAATTAGCTCAGTGAAAATCTTCAGGAAGCCCACACCACTGCCCTTCCTCCAAACTCAGGTTTGGAGGTCAGAAAAATGGATACAAAGCACTGTCCCCTCTCTCTTGCCATCAGACAGCCTCCCTCCTGCTAAGGAAACACATCCCATGCAGGCTTCCACAGGCCCCAGGAGGAAAGACATTCTGCAATGAGACTGATGTCTGCCCAGTGACCTGCCTCCCCAGGTCAAGGCTGTAGCCAGGCAGGCAAAGTCTGGAGGAACAGGAACAGCAATTGCTAGGAGAGCCCATGGCATCTGAGGGACTTCTCTGAAACAGGAGGACCTAGGCAAGAAAATCACATTTTGAAGGAGTAAAGACTCAGAAGTTGGACAGTGGAATTATCCAGAAAAAGGCAGGGCAATGGCAGGAAAAATGACTGAGATATAAAAGCAGAGAGAGGAGAATGAGAAGTTTCAGGTCTGAGACTCTTTTAAGGGCTTGCAGGCTGGCCCCTTCAGAGTCTGAGCCTCTTCTGCATTATTCCTCCCAAGTTGCCAGCCTAGTTGCACTGGAACCTGCAAGTGATGGGGGCTCAGTCCCTCACTGGGCAGCCCACGTGGTCTTCTTCCCGTTACATACACTGAGCTGACACACCTCCCTCTTTGTCTGCTTTACCGGCCTCAGTTCTACCAGTTGGGAGCCACATGAAACCAGTCCTCTAGCCACGACGGTTTCAAAACTCGGCTCTTCATCATTTAAAAAAACGTCTCCTGAGCTCTCCTCTGGATATTCTGTCTCAGGAGTTCTGGAAGAGCCTCTCAGAATGGCTGTCCCACACCCAATCTGACTCCTATTATCAGCAGCCCCATCCACACTCGCATTCCTGAACCAAGCCTCTCTCTTGCACACAGTCTTAATGGGACTGTCCCCAAGTGTCCCCAGGACATCTTATGGAACGAGCCAGGTTTGTTCTTGCCCAGGAATTTTATATTTAAGCAGAGAGGCACAAAGCTTGGAAGACAATAGGAGATGACTTCTCCAGAGAGTATTCACAAGTTCCTGCCTCTTAGGTCCAGACAGAGCCCTGGGTCCTGACCTCTCCAAAACTTGGGTCTTCTTGTTTTCTTTTCATTCTGTGAGCCTCCGGCATATTTTCCATAAACCCTCCATTTTGCCTAAGTCAGCCAAATCATTTCTTTTTTTTTCTTTGCAAACAAAGAACTCTATCCATACAGAAGGTGAAGAGCGGTACCTGATAATCTGAATGTCATTCTGACGGAAACAGTGCTTTGGGAACAGTGATCTCAGTTTACTGTCATTGTTTGATTGATAAAGGCACTGAAACCTGGAGAGGACAGTGGCCCCCCTGAGACCTCACAGCATCAGCAGGGAAAGGGGAAGGCTCCCCTGAGATCTCACAGCATCAGCAGGGAAGAGGGAACTGGGATAGACACAGCATCCATCAGACTCCTCCCCGTGCTACCTTCTGCTCTAAGACACTTCCCCCAGATTTCCTAGCCACACTCTCACAGGGTGAAGACTCTACCAGGGCAGGAGACAACTCTTCACTGTTTTGCCCTCCTTCCCTCTCGCCATGCAAGAGCAGGGGAGGAAGCGGCCAGGGCACAGAGCCTCTGGATTGGATGGCGGGGAGACCTCACGGAGAGAGGTCAGCACTTGAAAAATTCCTCAAGTCAAAGGGCTCGGGGCCTGGGTGCCACACAAGGCCCTCACTGTGTGCGGACATTGTCCCCCTGATAAAAGGGGCCGGGCCTGGGAAAGCGGCGCTGGTGTCCAGGCGACAGGCCAGGCTGCTGGGGAATGCCCAAGGCCCCTCCCGCCCCAGGCACCAGGGCGGAGGGAGGGGGAGTGGCAGGGGGTGCCCAGAGTGGGAGGACGAGCCTAGAAGTCCAGCGCCACCCCATGTTGCAGGGGGTGGCTTGTGTGAATCCGTGAATGAAGGGAGTAAGAGGATGGCAAGACCCCTCTCACCAGGCCTTTCCTAGCTCCCTGCCCCCTACCTTTGGATCTCCCCACAGGGAACAGGCAGGGCTTGCCTTTAATTCAAGGAGAGTCCTAGGGGGTGGGGGAAGAGGTGGGTGGGGGGAAACATAAGGATTTTGTTTCCTAGAGCCTAGTGTCTCCAACAGATAGGTGTGTATCCTGCCTTGAGCCCCCTGACCAACTCTAGGAGGAGGGGAACCAGCCCGGTCCCCGTCTTCCCATCTTCAGAGTAGACAGTGTGCCAGCCCACCAGCACCCAGACACCCCTCCTCCAGGGCTTCTAGAACGCAGCCCTCAAGCACGTCCAGCTGAACAGAGAAACATGCCAAGTGGCTTCCTCCCCACTGACTGCCAGGGCCACTATATTCACTAGCAGTATCACAATTAGCTGGGGTTTTTATTTCATTTATTTGGCTGTGCAGGGTCTTAGCTGCAGCACACAGGATCTTCCGTCTTCTTTGTGGCATGTGGAGTTCTCGTCGCAGCATATAGGATCTTTAGCTGTGACATGTGGGATCTAGTTCCCTGACCAGGGATTGAACCCGGGCCCCCTGCATTGGGAGTATGGAGTCCTAGCCACTGGACCACAGGGAAGTCCCTGCAATCAACTGTTAACACCATCACCATTTCAGTGCCCATTATGACAGCTAAGCCCAGTACCAACCCCTTCATGCCACCATCTCCACGTCTTACTGACCCTTCGTGAAAAGTGCCACGATCCTTACTTACAATGGAGGAATGTGAGGCCTGGAGGCCAGACTCCCCCAAGGTCTCATGAGTGAGAGAGGGGGTCCAGGCAGTCTGCCTCGAGACTGTCCACTCGATTTTGCTCCTGCCTTGCTGGTGACTGCGACTGTTCAGTCCTCATCACAGGCCGGGAAAGCAGCTTCCTGAGAATGAGGTCAATGGAAGGGGTGGGAGGGCTGGTTTGGCTCCCCAACCAGAAGGCAAGGACGCACAAAGGCCAGCTTCTCACTGGGCCCATGTTAGCAGGGCTGGGCACTGCCTCTTGTTGCCACTCTCCGTAAGTAGGGTAGAAAGATAAACTAGCAAACATCTACTTAAATATGAACTCCAGATAAACAAAAAATAATTTTATGGTACAAATCTATATATTGCATGGGATATGCTTATACTGATTCATTGTCTAGTTAATTGGACATCATCATTTTTACTGGCTAAAGCAACAAGCAACTCTACCCAGAAGCCTCTGCTGGTGATGCCAGCTCTGAATTTAATACCTCCTTCCTACCCACTGCAACCCTCCCCTGACAAGATGGCACAGTGGGAAGCAGAAAGTCCTGGTCTCCCTGGGGCCAATTAGGCCACAGCAAGGCTTCAAGGGGCTGCCAAGACACCCTGAGCTCATGAGTGTCTGGATGGCTACAGGAAACCCCACTTCCCCTGGCACTTCAACATTCTGGCTGCCCAAAGGCACTGGTTGAGGAGGTGCTTGAGGTGGGTACTTTCCTCTGAGAAGGAGGTCACTGTGCTTGGCCACCATGCTGTAACAGGGAGTCCTGCCCTTGGACATCAGCGTGTGTGCCCACATGAGTCAGACAGGAGCATGTGTGCCCACATGAGTCAGACACGAGCGTGTGTGGGTGTGTGCGCTCACACGAGGCTCCAGAGCCCTGCTGCAGAGGCCTCGGGCACAGCACACGGGGCCTGTGCTCAGGTGGGAGAGGTTAGGATGACAGGAGAACAGGGATGCCAGACTCGTCAGCTGGCCGGCCTGAGCCAGCTGCACATGCCACTGTGCCTGCTTCTCATCCTGGGCTCGGAGCCTTAGCTCCCTTCTTCACAGAAGGAGAACAGTAATAGTACTCCATACAGTTGTTGAGAGGATTAAATCAGAGAATCTATGAAAACCATGTAGCACAATGTCCGGTCATGCAAAGTGCACAGGTGCTTGCCATATGACAAGGAGGAGGACCTGACCGTATCCCCAAAGAGCTCTTGGTTTCTTCATTTGTGTGTTCACTTGTTTTCAACCAAGACTTCTTAGCACCTACATCATGCCAAACACTGAAGCCCTGGGAAACAGTCAGCAGGAGGTAGGTCACCATCAGATATGCCTGCAAAGGAGTTAGTCCTGTTAAAGCCCCAGCCTACCCCTCTCCCATTTTGGTCTCTCAACCAGTGCATGTTATGTCTGTGCCTTGCTTTCTTGTCTGTAAAATCCTTCCTAGGAAAATCAGAAAGTGTGACTGGCAGTGGAATACTAGCTGGCTCTCTAGGGAGACCTAAAAATCCTGGTTTGCAGCATGTGCCCATTTCCATGGTGTAAATGCTCTCATGGTGGCCAGTTTGACTTCCGGTTAGATTGAGTGGTCTAAGAGGAGAAAAGGGGATTAAAGAATGCCACCAAGGTCACTCTCACCATCACTGTCACACCTTCACCCTTGCCATTACCTGTAATGTCACCTCCAAATCACTTGTTCAATCAACAGATGTTTCCCAGCACCCATTATCTACCTGCCCTGTTCTAGGCTCTGGGACACAAAGACAGCAAGTAGGCATGGGTGGCTGGTGGGGGGGAGGGGTGATACAAATTATCACACAACACAGCAACTCTCAGTGAATCTAGAATGCACAAGGTGCTTTAATTAGTATCATTAACCATCATATAGTAGGATGAGCCAGCCTCACGAACTCCAGGCTGAAAGGATAGTAGCTAAGGGGTGTTTAAAACTAAGAATCCCCTTTTCATTTTCTCCTCAACAAGTAAAAGAAAAAGGAAATCCTAGGGAACAGTGGAGAATAAGAGGGAGGGTAACAATGGGTCAACCCTAGCCATTCACTAGAAGGACTGATGCTGAAGCTGAAGTTCCAATACCTGGCCACCTGATGCAAAGAACTGACTCACTGGAAAAGACCCTGATGCTAGAAAAGATTGAAGGCAAAAGAAGAAGGGGGTGGCAGAGGATGAGATGCTTGGATGGCGTCACCGACTCAATGGACATGAGTTTGAGCAAACTCCAAGAGATGGTAGACAGGGAAGCCTGGTGTGCTGCAGTCCATGGGGTCACAAAGAGTCAGACACCACTGAGCAACTGAACAACTACAATAGATTATTGTTGAAAGAGAAGAGCAGCCATTCTGGGAACAAGGACCACGGGAGGCAAGAGGAGGGAGGGTTTCAGAGACCCCTGGAGGGAGGTGTTGGGAGCCAAGCCTTAGCTGCTTTATGCTCCCTTCACCCCAACATCCCCCTCCCAAGCCCATCCAGGCTCCAGAGACCTTGAAAGTAAAACTGAGATCAAGGAAGTACACCCAACCTTGTTATGAAGAATCTTCTTCTGGGTCATGATCAATGTTCTCATTTTGAAAAAAAAAAAAAAAAAAAAGATCAAACCTAGGGTTCTAGTACATTCTGTGTCAATAATTTACACTGTAGATTACTGCTTTACAGTGTAAGGCAGCTATATGAGATTGTTAAAACAAATTAGTAGATGAATTTTTAAAATTATTGCTACAGAATGTACCGGAACCCTAGGTTTGATTTCTTCAAAATAAGAACATTGATCATGACCCCCAGAAAGATTCTTCATAACAAGGTTGGGTGTACTTCCTTGATCTCAGTTTCACCTTCAAGATCTCTGGAGCCTGGATGGGCTAGGGGAGGAGGATGTTGGGGTGAAGGGGGCATACATACTGAAACATAAACAGCCAAGACTTTATACACGGGTGAGTAAAACTGGTAAGCTCTCAACTGTATGCACTATATTGCTGACTCTTGAATTAAGGTGAATTTCAGGCCCCATGATGCCCAATGCAGGCTGTTCTGGTTGGAATGGTTTCGGACAATGACATATGCTAACTGAAAATATATTACACGGTGAGCTCCAGGGATACAAAAAGGGTAAGACACACACCTTGTTCTTGCAGAAGAGACAACTACCTAAAGCCAATTACAACACAGCATGATGTGTGCTGTGGTGGCATGATGAAGTGTATTTTAAGTTATCAAAGGAGGAAGTCATTAGCACTGTTGGCAGGGCAGATGTGTCAGGGAAGACTTCAGAGAAGTGAAACTTAAGCAGGCTTTTGAGGATGAATGGAGATTGGCCCAGTGAACAACAACATAGGGAAAGGCATTCCTAATAGCAGGGAACAGTATGGGCTAAGGCTGAGGTGTGTTTGAAAACTAAAACCTTTTGCTATTCCTGTGGAATAAGCAGCAAAGCAGGACGCTGAGCTGGAGGCAGACCTAGAGGGAGGGCGGACGTGCTTACAACGCTGACTTTGGACTTGAGGGCAATGATGTGCCACCTAACGGTTATAAAAGGTGACACATGGTGGGGCATGGGAGTAAACTTACAAGATTTGATTTTGGAAAGAGGGTACTTTGGTGGTAACATGAAAGGTATACAGGAGGCAAGGTCAAGACTAGAGGACTGACACCAGTCAAAGCGCTGGAAAACAGGCAAGAGAATGAGTGGAGAGGGCTGAAGAAAAATGAGCCTGAAATCCGTCTGTTGTATTTCTCCTTTCCCTTGTGGTTCTCAAACCTGATTGACTGACCATCATCCCAGAGGACAGTACCAGCTTTAGTTCAGAGGGACTCCTGACCCAGATCTTATTGCGGGGTGAGTCTGGCCCAAAGCTCCCCAACCTCTCTGATGTAGCCAGGCTGACCTCTGGGGCAACCCCAAAAGGTTGTGGGATCTCAAACTGCTCCGCCATTAGTCCCTCTTTCTAGTAAAGGCGGCTTTGGGATCCTCTGTGTCTCTGCAGAAGATGGACAGTCCTCCTCTCCCTCGCTTCCCCCTGGCCACTGGCCAGGTATCATTCATCCTTGGGAACGCCCAGGCTGGTTCCGAGAGTCTGCAAGCTGGCCTCTGTCAGGAAGCAAGAGGGGGAGGTTCCTGTAACTCTCTCACCCTCTAGGAAACCTGATTCTGCAGCAGGGTCCTGGACCAGGAAAGGGGTGACAGAGAGAAGGAACTAAGGCTGACAAGGGAGAAAAGGGAGCCACATTGTTCCTGATGGGTTCATGCTCAGTCCAGACGTGGATCATCTCCCCCTCTCATTACCATCTCAAAGGAGAAAGAAAGGGGCTGTGTGAGCGGGCTTCTCCCTCTTCAACAGCTTCTTCCTCTCAGGAGACAGTCTGCACAATGAAGGAGGCGCTGGGCTGGGGGCTGACCCCAGAGGCAGCCGGACTCTGCCAAAACTAGCCAGGGACAGTGGGACTAGCCCGCCACCTGCTGGCCACTCCTTGTATGGGAGAACGACAGGTATCCTTCCGGAACTTGGCAGGGAAGAAATCGGGGTTCTAAGGCAGCCAGCAAAGGTTCTCAAGTTCTTAAAGAATCTAGGATGCGTTCTGTATGAGAAGCTGTCATGTGTGGGTTGGAAGTCTCCGTCACAAACAGCCAATGAATGCACAGCTAACTCTCAGGTGACATTATAATGAGGCTCAGTTTCTCACCGTTCCACTTTTAACCCTCTGAGAGGCAAGGAAAGTGGACTGCTCTTCTCAATCCCTAATTAACCTGTGGGCACATGAAGCATGACTGAAACAGACCAGGAGAAATTCCTCTAGCCAAAAACTGTGTCCCCCACCAGGGTGCACAGACTAAAATTCACACACTGGTCACTCCTGTGGATTAGAGAGACTGAAGACCGAAGTCAAAATTCAAATGTCACTTGGCTAAGGTAATTTATGGCATTTCAGTCTCATTAGCTGTGTGCCTACACTAAACTACACACCATATGGGCACTGGGTTGGGGGGCAGACAGAGATTAATTAGTAAGACTCAATTTTATCACCTGAGAGATAGTAGGGAAGATTGACCATTAGAAAACCATAGCTCAGTGGGGATAAATCCTAATGTATTCTGCCTAATATTGGGCATAAAGAAATTAAATAAGTATGCTTACAGGGGTTGCAGTCAAGATGATTAATACTGCACAAAAGGTCACAATAGTCTGCAATAATAATATGCACTTAAATAGCACTTACTGTCTACTAGACACATCCTAAACACTTTTATAGTAATTCAGATTTCAACCGTACGTACATATATTAACTCCACAGGTAGGTACTATTTTACCATTTAGGTGCAGTAACTTTCAAAGGTCATATAGCTATTATGGGGTAGAGATTTGAATCCAGATAGCTCTGAAGTCTGAATCCTTAACCACTTCACCTTGCTGCCATTTATTAGCTCAGGATCCATACAAAAAGTAACGTTTTTGACAAATACCCCTTCCCAAGACCATATTATGGCAAACCTTGACTGAACCAGAGATGGTACAGTCAACAGAGAACACTCAAAATCAAGGTCAAGTTGGGTTAAAGAGAAACAGAGAACTGCAAAAGTCATGTGGGCATTCTGATTACCAGGCAGATAGGCAGCAGGACTGCACAGGCAGGAGTGAGTGAAATCAACACCTCTGCAGAAATCAACCCCTTGGCTCAGAACCTAAATACGATGCTCTGCATAACCTCACAGGCAGAGATGAACAACGCTTCATGTAAGACCCTTCAAGCATCACTGAAAACAACTCAGAATGGATCAGAATAGAGGCCAGGCACCCGACCACCCTGGTTAAGACGAAGTGATTTCACAGCAGGAAAATAAAGGCTAAAGTCTGAACATACTGAACATGCTTTAATGTTGACTGCATTGAATATGTTATACACTATAATTACCTCCCACTCCAAAGTACAGGCTCAACCATTCCCAACCTGAGTTCACTTTTCAAGGAATGAATGTGAGCACACACATCCATGTTAGAATAAGAGAGCACTGGCATGCTCAGGGAACTGAATGTATTAACTGCTTCATGTAATACATGCTTACTGGATGCTGGTTCTGTGCCAACTCTACGATGGCTTTTGGAGACACACACAGGAAACCTTGCCCTCCAGCCCCCATGGCCATCCATGGGTCCACTGCCAGAACTGCCCTAAACGGGGTGCCTCCGGGTCTCCATATTTAGGTTTACTTCCTGGACTGCAAATTCCATGTCTCCAACTGGACTGATATCTTCTCTACCAAAAATTTCAAATAGAGACCTCTTTTCCACCTCCATGCAGCTTCCTGTGTGCAGGGCCTGTTCATTACTTATCTGAGTACCTAAGGCTGTTATGAGAGCTGACTCACTGGAAAAGTCCCTGATGCTGGGAAAGACTGAGGGCGGGAGGAGAAGGGGATGACAGAGGATGAGATGGCTGGATGGCATCACCAACTCAGTGGACATGAGTTTGGGTGGACTCTGGGATTTGGTGATGGACAGGGAGGCCTGGCGTGCTGCGGTTCATGGGGTCGCAAAGAGTCGGACACGACTGAGCACCTGAACTGAACTGAAGGCTGTTATTTGCACTCAATCAGTGCTCAGTAACTACCTGTGGAACTACTGCTACAGTGACCTTGACACATGTGTCCAGTCTCTGCCCCAGCCAGGATGCTTCCCATCTATCAGGATGGGGCACACCTGGGAAGAGACTGGAAGGGATATCATTTCTGCCCACCTTTGCTGTCCTGTTAAGACAAGTTCTGGAACCAGACTGCCAGTCAATACAAGAGTAGGAATGCAAACTCAGGCACTCTGGTCCCTTGAGATTAAGGACTGTGGACTTTTGTTGGTTTCTTTTACCCTCAGAGCAACCTCACTCAATGAGGGAGCATGGCTGAAGCTCAAAGAGGTTAAGCAACTTACCACAGTTATTTCAGATTTTTTAAATCTTTCTATTATTAAGAAAGTAATATGGTACATATACTATATATTATATAATACTTCCTGTGGGCCCTGGGCAGTACCCCATATCAAATGTATTAAGAAGTTAGCAGCAAATCATATGAACAATCACAGTGAGTGGTACAAAGACTATTACAGCCTAACTTTCCTTCAGATCAGGCTTTGCTAGATAATGGGCTATAAAATATTTTCTAGTGAGCTTTTTGGGTTTTGGATTTGCAGGTGAGAGACTGCAGACCTTAAAGATAAAGCCCTTTGGACACAGTGTGGCACAAAGCAGCTGCTGTGGTGCCTGGCATTAAAGTCCTTCCCTCCTGCCAGTCTCTGATACCAGAGTCTCTCACAGCTCTTCCCCTCTCTCTTCCCCAAGAGTGAGATAAGCCCCGTCTCCTCTCCTGCCCTTAGGTGGGGGCACCTGCAGATTGCTGCTTACCAGTCTGTGTGGGCATCATCGATCACCAGCAGGATCCTGGGCCTCTGAACAACAGGTGTGGAGGGACCAGGAGGCTCCATCATCCCTGATGGGGCCTGTGAGGTCTGCTTCATGGCACTGGAGAAGGAGCTAAAGAGGCTGGATCCTGGAGAGGAGAAGGAGGCTGCCAGGGGCTGAGGGTGCCTCCTCTCCATGGCGGGGGACGCGGGTGAGCTGGTGGAGCTGTCTGGGCGCTGCAGGTCCGTCATGTAGCCGTTAGGCAGGTTGGCCACAAAGCTGCTGTCAGAGAGGCGCCGCCGGAGGAAATTCATGGCTGTGATGGACGAGATGGCGTGTTCCTACTCGGGCTGATAGGTGAGGCCCAGAACACAGGCTGCCAGGGAGAGGGAGTGGTAGGGTCTTGGGCCAGAAGAGCCAAGGGAGTCCCACACAAGTCAGCTACAGCTGTCTTTTTTTTCACCTGTGGAAACAGGCCAAGAAACACATTAGTGGAAATGACCTCAGCCCCTTAAGAGCAAACCGATAAAGCCCCTTCTTGCCCTGCTCCTGGGGGCAGTGCAAAGGAGGACATCTTTTTGGCAAGGAATTTGGCAACATCTAATTAGAGCACACCCTTTTAACCTACAATTTTCATTTTCTGGAATTCTACCCCAAGAAAGCAATCCGAGTTACAGAAAAAGCCTCTTGGACACATGTATTTATCACAGCATTATTTATACTAGCAGAATACTGGAAAGTCTTTCAATGACTGACCACAGGATAAGGAATATGTAAACTACAGCACATCCAGCGGGACCTTCTGTGGTATTAAAAAGAGGTACTTAAAAGGGGATTTTAGTCACGCAGAAAAAATTTCATGTTTTAGTTTAAAAGATCGTGATGTAAGATTACAGGTTCAGAATGACTACAACCACATAAAAGTTGAAATAACAAAACTTTGGAAAGAAAAAGACATCAGGATGTTAACAGTGACTCTATCTGTATCACTGGACTACGTGGGTTTTTGTTTTTTCCAGTTACCTGTATTTTCCAGATTTTCTAGAATATATACAGCTGCGAACTGAATTGTGTCCTTCAAATCCGTATGTTGAAGCCCTCACCAGTGACATGCTGGTATCTGGAGATGGGTTCTTTTGGAGGTAATGGGGTTAGATGAGGCCATGAGCATGAGGGTGTGCTCTCGTGAGAGCATTAACGTCCTCATAAAAAAAGACAAGAGGGAGTTTGCTATTCCTCGGCCATGTGAGGACACACGGGGAGGCAGCCATCGCCAAGCCGGGGAGACAGCTCTCTCCAGAAACCATCCATTCTGACACCCTGACCTCAGACTGCCAGCCTCTGGAACTGTGAGAAAACAAATTTCTGTTGTTTAAACCAGTCTGTGAAATTTTGTCAGGACAGCCCAGCAGGTTAATAAACAAATGAAGTCCTTTTCCAAACAGAGCAAAATAAGTTTTAAAAAACCAAATTTTTCATTTAAGATCAAAATTTCTCACTGAGAAAAATGATGGTTTCAGTCATGCAGTTCGACCCCACCTATATTTTATTTTGTATTTAGAGATTATTTTATGTTTTAGCTGAGGTAAAATTTACTTAGAGATGCACAGCCCGTAAGTGTACAGTTCTTGGAGTTTTGATATATGTATATACTAGCATAAGATCTATTATACTCCAGTCATCTCAGGAAGTTTTCCTGTGTCCCTTGCTAGCAATCCACATGTCTTCATCAGCAAAGGCTCTGCTGATATCTATCATCGTATGTTAATTTTACCTATTCCTGAACTTTACATAAATGTGACTGTGTTATTCCTTTATGCGTGGCTTCTTTCCCTCAACATAACCAAGACTCAGCTATGCTGTATGTGACAAGTCACTCTTTATCACTGAGTAGTGTTCTGCTAGATGAATAACTATATACTGTTACTACATTCTCCTTTTGAGGGATGTTTGAAATGTTTTCAGTTTGGGGTGGGTATTCTGAATAGAATTGCTCTAAGGATGTTTTATTTAAGTAATTTTGTGGAGAGAGAAACAAAAAAAGGGGAAAGGCTGGGGTGAAGAGACAGAGAGAGAGGCTGGTTGAGAGACTGACTTTTTATTTGGGAAAATATCTAGAAGTCAATTTGTTAGGTCATGGGGAGGCATATGTTTCACTTTTTAAGAAACTGTCCAAAACCCTCCCATAGTGGTTGGGACAGTTCCCTTATAGTCTTAGTTGGCTTAAGACTTTTTATCACAGATGGATGTTGAATTTGTGATTTTCTAAATTAATTAAGATGATTGACTATGGCTCAGATCACGAGCTCCTTATGGCAAAATTCAGGTTTAAATTGAAGAAAGTAGGGAGAACCACTAGGCCATTCAGGTATGACCTAAAACCAAATCCCTTATGATTGTACAGTGGAGGTGACAGATAGATTCAAGGATCAGATCTGGTAGACAGGGTGCCTGAAGAACTATGGATGGAGGTTCATCACACTGTGCAGGAGTCACTGACCAAAACCATCCCAAAGAAAAAGAAATGCAAAATGGCAAAGTGGTTGTCTGAGGAGTGCTTACAAATAGCTGAAGACACAAAAGAAGCCAAAGGCAAGGGAGAAGAGGAAAGATACACCCAACTAAATGCAGAGTTTCAGCGAATAGCAGGAAGAGATAAGAAGGCATTCTTCAATGAACAACACAAAGAAGTAGAGGAAGACAATGTAATGGGAAAGCCTAGAGATCTCTTCAAGAAAATCGGAGATATCAAGGGAAGATTTTATGCAAGGATGGGCATGATAAAGGACAGAAGCAGTAAAGACCTAACAGAAGCAGAAGAGATTAAGAAAGAGTTGGCAAGAATACCCAGAAGAACTATACCAAAAAGTCTTAATGACCCGGATAACCATGATGGTGTGGTCATATCTAGAGCTAGATATCCTGGAGTGTGAGCTCAAGTGGGCCTTAGGAAGCATCACTACAAACAAAGCTAGAGGAAGTGATGGAATTCCAGCTGAGTTATTTCAAACCCTAAAAGATGATGTTAAAATGCTGCACTCAATATGCCAGCAAATTTGGAAAACTCAGCAGTGGCCACAGAACTGGAAAAGGTCAGTTTTCATTCTAATACCAAAGAAGGGCAGTGCTAAAAAATGTTCAAACTACTGTATAAGTGTGTTCATTTCTCATGTTAGTAAAGTTATGTTCAAAGTTCGTCAAGCTAGGCTTCAACAGTATGTAAACTCAGAACTTCCAGATAAACAAGCTGGATTTAGAAAAGGCAGAGGAACCAGAGATCAAATTGCCAACATTTGTTGAACCAAAGAGAAAGCAAGGAAACTCCAGAAAAAAAAAATCTACTTCTGCTTCACTGACTATGCTAAAGCCTTTGACTGTGTGGATCACGACAAACTGTGGAAAATTTTTAAACCAGACCACTTTACCTGTCTCCTGAGAAACCTGTAAGCAGGTTAAGAAGCAATAGTTAGAACAGAACATGGAACAATAGATTGGTTCAAAATTGGGAAAGGAGTAATATAGGACTGTAAATTGTCACTCTGTTTAACTTCTATGCAGAGTACATCATGCTAAACGCTGGGCTGAATGAATCACAAGCTGGAATCAAGACTGCTGGGGGAACATCAACAACCTCGAATATGCAGATGATACCACTCTTATGGCAGAAAGTGAAGAGGAACTAAAGAGCCTCTGGATGAAGGTGAAAGAGGAGAATGAAAAAGTTGGCTTAAAACTCAACATTCAAAAAACAAAGATCATGGCATCTGATCCCATCACGTCACAGCAAATAGAAGGAGAAAAAGTGGAAACAGTGACAGTTTTTATTTTCTTGGCTCCAAAATCACTGCTGATGGTGACTGCGGCCATAAAATTAAGACACCTGCTCCTTGGAAGGAAAGTTATGAAAAACCTAGACAGAATGTTAAAAAGCAGAGACTTCACTTTGCCGACAAAGGTCTGGATAGTCAAAGCCGTGGCTTTTCCAGTAGTCATGTATGGATGTGAGTGTTGGACCATAAAGAAGGCTGAGTGCCGAAGAACTGATACTTTCAAACTGTGGTGCTGAAGAAGACTCTTGAGAGTCCCTTGGACAGTAAGGAGATCAGACTAGTCAACCCTAAAGAAAAATCAATCCTGAATATTCACAGGAAGGACTGATGCTGGAGCTGAAGCTCCAATACTTTGGCCACCTGATGGGAAGAGCTGACTCATTAGAGAAAACCTTGATGCTGGGAAAGACCGAAGGCAAAAGGAGAAGAAAGAGGCAGAGAATGACGTAACGCTTAGATAGCATCACTGACTCAATGGACATGAATTTGAGCAAACTCTGGGAAATAGTGAAGAAGAGGGGAGCCTGGCGGGCTGCAGTCCGTGGGGTCACAAAAAGTCAGACACAACTTAGCAACTGAACAACAAAGTTTTTAAAAATCATGTATTTGCTTAATGTGATGAGTTACATTAATTGATTTTCAAATGTTAAACCAATCTTTCATTCCTAGGATAAATCCCACTTAGTCATAGTGAATTACCCTTTTTATATAACGTTGGATTCAAGCCAAGAATATTTTGTTGAAGATTTTTTACATACATATTCATGAGAAATCTGGTCTGTGATTTTCTTTTTTGTGAATGTCTTTGCCAGGTTTTGATACCAGCATAATGTTGACCTTACAAAATATATTCTGAAGTGTCCCTACCTTTTCAATTTTCTGAAAGTTTGTGTAATATTGGGGTTCTTTTCCCCCTTAATTTATTGACAGAATTCAACAGTGAAGCCATCTGGGGCTGATTTTTTCTTTCTTGGAAAGTTTTTAACAATTACCTCACATGCTTTTATAAATCTATTCATATTCTCTGTTTCTTATTATTTCAATATAGGCAATATATGATTTCAAACAATTTGTCCATTTCATTTTAATTGTATAATTTATTGGCATAAAGTTGTTCATAGCATTTATTAACATTTCATTTTCTGCAAGATCTGTAGTAATTTCCCGATATTCCTGATACTAGTCATTTGCTTTTTTTCTTTTTGATTAGTCTGTGTTTAAAGAAACAACTTGCAGCTTTTTATATTTTCTCTATTATTTGTTTTATATTTCCCCTATACTGCTTTTTATTACTTCCTCTCTTCTTACTTTGGGTTTAAGATTTTTAATTTCCTCTTTTCTCTACATTCTTAAGATGGAAATATACCATTAATTTTAAACCTTTCTTCTTTTTAATACATACAGTTAAAGCAATGTATTTCCTTCCATGCACCACTTTGGCTGAATCCAGAACTGACATGTTATATTTACATTATCATTCAATTAAAATTATTCTTATTTCTTTCTAATTCTTTTTGACCTATGTGTTATTTAAACATATCTTTAATTTTCAAACTCCAGTGTTTTTTCAGATATTGTAATGTTATTGCTTTTAATATGATTCATTTATGATTAATGAACACAGTCTATAGGGATTTAATCCATCAACATCTTTGACATCCACTCAGATTAATTTTATGGCTCACCATGGTCTATCTTGATGAATGCTTCATTTTAACTTGAAAAGAACATGTATTCTGCAGTCGCTGGGTACAACATTCTATAAACATCAATTAGACTGTTGTTAAGTCAAGTTCCCCTGGAACCTGACTCTGCCAGGATGACTTGGGAACAGAAAGTTTATTGGAGAGTGTTTCCATGATTAATAACTGCAAGCATGAAAAGCACAAATGGGCAGAAGGAGGGGTTGAACTGGAATACAGTTTTCACAGAGGCCTCAGCTGGCTTATTGGGAGCATGAATTGGGGGACATCTCCTTAGATTTCTTTGTTTTCTAGCCACTCTGATAGCCTGTATTCTGCATGTGTGCTTGCTAAGCTGCTTCAGGCCCATCCAAATCTTTGAGACCCTGTGGACTATAGCCCACCAAGCTCCTCCGTCCATGGGATTTCCCAAGCAAGAATACTGGAGGGGTTATCAGGCCCTCATCCAAGGGATCTTTCCAACCCAGGGATCGACCCATGTCTCCTACATCTCCTGCATTGGCAAGCAGGTTCTTTACCACTAGCGCCACCTGAGAAGCCCCAGACTCTACCTGCTTCCTGTCAGATCAATTAAAACTGCAGCTTCCTGCTCTGGTTCTAGCTTCTCCCTGCCATACAGACTGGGGAGTGCTTTACAGAGAAGAGCCACATCAATGTGAATCTCACTTAGTGGGGGCAGGTGCCTTTTTTCAAGGGTTAAATCTCCTCCAGATCCCACCTACTTTTTATTTCTCTCCAAAAATCTCAATTAGATTCTTTCAAATACTTTATCCAAAATTTATTATCATCATCCGTGACAGGGTTAGTCCAACACAAGCTACTGAGCAATTACTGGATCTGAACATCTTCCATTTCTTTCAAATACTGGATAGAGAAGTTTACAAATAGAGATGAAGGGACCTTAGAGATTATTTAACAATCTTTTCTTTAGGAACTCTGGTCAACCTTACACTGGCGGGAATTCACCACCTTTTTGACCAACTCCAATGTTCATTAAAGACTCATTCTGTAATTTCTTCCACTGCAGGTGCTGGGGGAGCTTATCATCTGGTAAAGGGAGGCAGATAATGGACAAAAACTCATGGACTGGGGCAACACAAAGAGTGCTGTTATACAGAGTAACAGAGAAGGCCTCTCTGAGAGGTGACCTTTAAGCTGAGACGTGAGGATGAGGGAAAAGGGAAGTACATATGCAAAGGCCCTGAGGTAGGAAAGTATTAGCCACATCTGATGAAGAGAAGGAAGGCCAGCTCAATCAGAAAATAAGGAGAAGACTTTTATAAGAAAATGTTTAGAGAAGTAGAAAGGAGCCAAATCATGAAGGGCCATCTTGAAAATAATTCTGATTTATTCCAAGGGTGAAAAGTAAACCATTGGATGATTATAAACAAGAGACAGACATAATCTCGTCTGCCTGGCCACTGTGTGGAAAACAGACTGCAGAGCACATATATGGATGCAGCAGCCAAGTTAGGAGGCTGTTAAAATCACTTAGGTCCTTAGGTATAAAAGAAGGGAGTTGGATTATGTGATTTGCAATGTGTCTTCCTGTTTTGTGAGTCACTGATTTCCTGTGCCACTAGACACTGGATATCTCTTCAGTGACAAACTTAATTTGATGGTGGGACCAGGTGGGAGTGAGGGAGATTCTGGAAGGAAAGAAATTGGAACAGAAGATCAGAAGACCGTGGGATAAAATCTTTCTGGGACAGAATTCAGGAGAGGCCAAGTGAGGACTCAGCCCCATGCTATGCCACAACTGGCCACTAGAGGGCACAAGTGACCACATGTGCTTAGTTTTTCAGCCCTGTCCGACTCTTTGTGACCCCATGGACAGTGTAGCCTTCCACAGGCTTCTGTCCATGGGGATTCTTCCGGCAAGAATACTATAGTGGGTTGCCATGCCCTCCTCCAGGGGATCTTCCCAACCCAGGGATCAAACCCAGGTCTCCCACATTGCAGGCAGATTCTGTAATGTCTGAGCCACCAGGGAAGCACATCAGACAGGAAAATAAAACTTATCATAAAGCAACATATTCAAAACTGGGAAAGGAGTACATCAAGGCTTTATATTATCACCCTGCTTTTTTAACTTCTCTGCAGAGTACATCATGTGAAAACATTGGGTCGGATGAAATTCAAGCTGGAATCAAGACTGATGGGAGAAATATCAGTAACCTCAGATATGCAGATGACACCATCCTTATGGCAGAAAGTGAAGAGGAACTAAAAAGCCTCTTGAGGAAGGTGAAAGAGGAGAGTGAAAAAGCTGGCTTAAAACTCAACATTCAAAAAATGAAGATCATGGCATCTGGTCCCATCACTTCTTGGCAAATAGATGGGGGGGAAATGGAAACAGTGACAGATTGTATTTACTTGGGCTCCAAAATCAGTGTGGACAGTGACTGCAGCCATGAAATTAAAAGAGGCTTGCTCCTTGGAAGAAAAGCTACGACCAACCTAGACAGCATATTAAAAAGCAGAGACATCATTTTGCTGACAAAAGTCTATAGAATCAAAGCTATGGCTTTTCCAGTAGTCATGTATGGATGTGAGAGTTGGACCGTAAAGAAGGTTGAGCGCCTAAGAACTGATGCTTTCAAACTGTGGTGCTGGAAAAGACTCTTGAGAGTTCCTTGGATTGCAAGGAGATCAAACCAGTCAATCCTAAAGGAAATCAACCCTGAATATTCACTAGAAGGACGGATGCTGAAGCCGAAACTCCAGTACTGTGGCACCTGATGCGAAGAGCTGACTCGTTAGAAAAGCTCCTGATGCTGGGAAAGATTGAAGGTGAGAGAAGGGGAGGACAGAGGATGAGATGGTTGGATGGCTTTACCAGTTCAATGGACATGAGTTTGAACAAGCTTCGGGAGATGGTGATGGACAGGGAAGCCTAGCGTGCTGCAGCTTATGGAGTCACAAAGAGTCAGACACGACTGAGTGACTGAACAACAATATAAAGCAACTTGGCAGGCTTACTTCTTGGAGACTGTAGCAGGTGGGAAGACTTTTCTGTGAAGGTTTAAAAACGATGGAGACTTCTCACTTGTTAATGGAGCCATACGACAGAAGTAAGGTATAAATCATACGGATGCAGGTTTTGCATCAAAGCAGAAACAACCCCACAGAGTGAGAACTGCCCCATAGCAGCACCAGCTACTGATCATGAAGATAAGCAACTGATCATGAACTGGACAGGAGAGTGGACATCTCTGCACAGATGTCTCACTGACACAGACACCCAGACTCATTTCTGTGCTCATCCTCAGATCATTTTTTGTACCCGGCCTCCCCTTCCTCCCAGAAGTACCACTATCCATCCACTCACTTTGGCCAGAACTTGAATCTCACCTTTTGCTCCTCCTTATGCCTCAGCAGTTTCAGCCACTCAGTCACCAGGTCCTGTCAATTCTGTCCCGAAAAACATCTTTAATATCGTCTCCTCCCCTCCATCAATCCCATCACTGTCTGTTTCACAGACTAAAGTAAAAAATGGACCAATGACCTTAACAGAGACCTCACCAAACATACACAGATGGCAAATCAGCTCACAAAAGGATGCCCCAAATCAACTGTCGGCAGGGAAATGCAAATTAAAATAACAATGAGCTACCACTACACACCTATGAGAATAGCCCAAATCTGGAACACCGGCAACACCTGAGGCTGATGAGGATGTGGAGCATCAAGAACCCTCACTTGTGGCCAATGAGAAGGCGTGGGAACACTGACTTTGGAAGCAAGTCTGGTGATTTCTTATAGAACTTAATAAACTACCACACTACCCAGCAATCATGCTCCTTGGTATTTAGCCAAAGGAGCTAAAAAATGTATGTCCACACAAAAAAATAACCTGCACAAAAAGGATGTTTACAGCAGGATGCTTATTCATAATTGCAAAAGCTTCAGAAGAAATAAAGATGTTCTTCAGAAGTGATAAATAGACTGTGGTACATCCAGGCAAGTGAATTTTATTTAGTACTAAGAAGAAACTCACCGGCAAAGTCCATTAACAATGTCTGAGAAATCAAAACAGAATCTAATAAAGTCAAGTCTAACCTTTTTTTCTCCTTTGCGTTTAGTCTGGTTTCACTTGCTCACAGGAGACTGCCTGCAGAAGCCCCCTATCCGGCACTTCAGACCAGGGTTCCCAGTGCAAAGTGGCTGCACCCTACGCTTCAGAGCTTGGCGGGCTGTGTGCAGAGACAATGCACACGGCAGCTCACTTCAGGATGGCGGCAGAGGGCCGTGTGCAGAAGCACTGCTCTCGGCACCTCGCCTCAGGATGGCGGCACTCGGCACCTCACTTCAAGATGGCGGCAGAGGGCCATGTGCAGAAGCACTGCTCTCGGCACCTCACTTCAAGATGGCGCCAGAGGGGCCGTGTGCAGAAGCACTGCTCTGGCACCTCGCCTCAGGATGGCGACACTCGGCACCTCACTTCAAGATGGCGGCAGAGGGCCATGTGCAGAAGCACTGCTCTCGGCCCCTGGCACCTCGCCTCAGGATGGCGACACTCGGCACCTCACTTCAAGATGGCGGCAGAGGGCCATGTGCAGAAGCACTGCTCTCGGCCCCTCACTCTAAGTGGTGACATTGGGCCAGGTGCAGAAGCAATGAGCTCCACATTTTGATCTGAACAGTGGGGAGTAGCACAGTGGCACCCGCTGGGCAAGAACTCCGCCTCCCTCCGTGTGGCCAAAAACCCTACAAAGCAGCCCTGCCCGGGGCGTGTTTGAGAGGCGTGTATTTCTAGTGCACAAGCTTGCACCTCTGCACCCTTTGATTTAAGGATTAACTTTTCCTTTGCCTCTAAACCAAACTCGATCTCATTCTGGCTGCTCGAACAATACTGAGCAGAAGGACCCTTGTTGAGGACCAGCTCCAGAAAATCAGAACAAAATGAGCTATAAAAGCCATGAAAAGACACAGAGGCACCTTAAATGCGTGTGACTAAGCAAAAGAAGGGGCTTCCCAGGTGGCGCAGTGCTAAAGAATCCACCTGCCAATGCTGGAGACACAAGAGATGCAGGTTGGGTCCCTGGGTCGGGAAGATCCCCGGCAGCAGAAAATGGCAACCCACTCCAGTATTCTCGTCCGGAAAATTGCATAGGCAGAGGAGCCTGGCGGGCTACAGTCCATGGGGTTGCAAAAAATCAGACACACTGAGCACCATGCACTAAGCAAATGAAGTCAGTCTGCAAAGGCCATGTACTGTGTGCAATTCCAACCATGTGACATTCTAGAAAAGACAAAATTATGGAGTTAGCCAAATGGTCAGTGGCTGCAGGGATTATGGAAGTGGGTGGGAAGGTTGGGGGGGGGTGGTCTGACACTGGTGAGAGGATGAAGAGACAGAGCACAGAAGATCTGTGAAAATACTTACAGTATAATACTCATAGCAGTGAAAATACTCTCTGACGCCATAATGATGGATACATGTCCTTAGGCATTTGTCCAAGCCCACAGAATGCCCAAGAGTGAACTCTAAACTATGAAGCTTGGGTGATTAAGATGTGTCAATTCTGATTCCTCAATTGTAACAGATGTACCACTCTGGTAGGGATGCTGATAGTGGGGGCAGCTGTGCATGTGATGGGGCAGGGAGTATAAGGAAATCTTTCTACCTTGCTGGCAAGTTGTTATGAACCTTACACTTAAAAAAAACAATGCCTTACTGAAAAAAAAAAAAAAAAGGATTCCTCAAGTGAAAGACCCCCACCAAACCCCCACTAGGGATGACCCTAGCCTTAGCACTACGGTGCTGGACACAGCTGGACAGAGACAATGAGCCTTAAGCTTGAACTCATGGACTCTGGAACTCCACTGCCTGTCTCTAATCCCAGTTCTCCTACCTACACCTACACAGCTGCACTGTACCTCAGTCTCCTCATCTCTAAAATGGAGACAGTACGTATCTCAAAAGGATCTTGTGAAAATGAAGTCGCTTAATATGTGAAAAGAATCCAGAACAGCCCTGGCACAGGATGAGCAGCCTGCGTTAGCTGTTTACCACACTGACTGCTTTCTGGGCTGTGTTTGATAGCTCAGTTGGTAAAGAATCCGCCTGCAGTGCAGGAGACCCCAGTTGGATTCCTGGGTCGGGAAGATCCGCTAGAGAAGGGATAGGCTACCCACTCCAGTATTCTTGGGCTTCCCTTGTGGCTCAGCTGGTAAAGAATCTACCTGAAATGCAGGAGACCTGGGTTCAATCCCTGGGTTGGGAAGATCCCCTGGAGAAAGAAATGGCCACCCACTCCAGTATTCTGGCCTGGAGAATTCCATGTACTAGTCCATGGGGTCACAAAGAGTTGGACACGACTGAATGACTTTCACTTTCACTTTTCCGATTGCCAGGAGGTCTGGCAGTGTGGTCCACTTTTGTTTGGGATGCAGTGTGGCAGGGTCTGCAGGATCCACACGAGAACAGGCTTTGGATGGACCGGACTTTGAGACCTGGTCTGCCTCTTGTGCCCAGTTGCTTCAGTCATGTCCGACTATTTGCAACCCTATGGATTATAGCCTGCCAGGCTCCTCTGTCCATGGGATTCTCCAGGCAAGAGTACTGGAGTGGGTTGCCATGCCCTCTTCCAAGGGATCTTCCTGACCCCAGGATTGAACTTGCATCTCCTGCACCTCGTGCATTGCAGGAGGATTTTTTATCCATTCAGCCCCCTGGGAAGCCCAGTCTGTCTCTGGCAGCTTAGTAATACTTCGGCCACAGGTTCTTGGTCTGCAAAATGGAGGTGCTAATCTCTGCCCTCCCTACTCCATATGTCTTTAAGCAGACGGAACTAAAATGCACTAAACTGGTTTTCAATATGTTCATGTTTTTAAGTTAACGTTGGGTAAAACTGACTTTTGGGGAGTACAGTTCTATGAATTTTAACACATTCATGAAGCCACCACCACGACCAGGGTAGAGAACAGTTCCATCGATCCACAGGAAATTGCTTTTTAACCTTTTACGTGCTCTGCAAATGTTGTTGGCATGATGTTTCATCAGCTAATACCTGGCTCTCCGACAATGGGGTATCAGATAAGGAATATTCAAGGCGTGGTACATTTCTTAGAACATTATGGGAAAAGGACAAATTCCAGTAATTGAACCTCCTGATCATCAGTTGCCTTTGCACTGATTGTTCCCTCACCTGCAGCATCCTTCCTACAGATACCTGCATGGCTCCTCCCTCATCTCCTTCAGATCTTTGGTCAAATGTCACCTTCTCAGTGAGGCCTCCCCCGACCACCTGAGGTTAAACCATCTGTTTCTCTGGATCTCTCTTACTCTACTCCACTTGTTCCTTTCTCCCAAGCATGCATCACCTTCTGTAAACTACATACTCTACTTATTTGCTTTCCTTATTGTTGGTTCTCTGCTCCCCGATAGAATGTAAGCCCGCAAAGAACAGAGACTCTTTTCTGATTTGTTCACTGATGTATCTCCAGCACTTAGAGTGCCTAGCACATAATAGGGGCTCGAACCATATTTTTTTGAGTAAACCTGCTTAAAATAACAGGAACAAAATTAAACCCTCCTTATCCTTTGTTTGCAAAGACTAAATGTATAATTGTGTAAGAGGAAGGATCCATCCTAGTGGGTGCATATAAGCCTAAGTTGGGCCACAGTTGGAATAACAAGAGGACATAACCAATTTCATTTTTTTCAGTTAACTCCTTATCTGTGAAGTAATACCAAGAATCATAAATTCTCTCTCACCATCTTTGGCTCAATGAGTACTGAAAAATTTTTCTTTTTTCTCCCCAACTTGGAACCAGAGTTTGGGTAATTAACAACTGTTTAAAACTCCTTCTGCCTGAGCAGAAAGTTTAAAAATTCATGGAGACAACATGGGCTGAGCTTCATCCATATATTGATGAGCACAGGCAGTGTGGGTGAGCCTTCGAACTCAAAGAGTGTGCCAGTCAAGTTGCAGAGCTAAGAGATGCTTAACTTCCTGAAAAAAAGGTCAAACACGCATCTGCCGAGGGAACAGCTCCATTTCCACATAACAGGTCCGCCAGGCCTTTCATCCTCCAAGCTCTGTTCCAGCCACAGCTACATGAAAGTGTGCGCTGTCTTTGATGAGTTCATATCCACTCACAGGGGCCCAGATCTCCTGTGAGAGGCAAAACTCTGGTTCCCACAGGTGTGACACTGTGGATTCCCAGCCAAGAACTGGAGCTTTGGAGACAGGATTTGTAGGTTATTAGAAACCACCTGGGCAGGGGGCTTCCCCCAGGGGCTCAGGAATAAAGAATCCACCTGCAATGTGGGTTCGATCCCTGGGTCAGGAAGATCCCCTGGAGGAGGTCATGGCAACCCACTCCACTGTTCCTACCTGGAGAATCCCATGGACAGAGGAGCCTGGCGGGCTACAGCCCATAAGGTTGCCAAGAGTCAGACACTGTGCTTCAGTCAGACACACGACCGAAGTGGCGGAGCACTGAGCACAAGCCGCCAGGACTGTGAGGAATTGGGAGACTGAGATTGACACATAAACACTTTTGATACTGTGTATAAAACAGATGACTATTGGAAACATACTGTACAGCACAGAGAACTCTACTTAACTCTGCTTGTAGCACTGCATTGACCTGAATGAGAAGGAACTAAAAAAAGGAGGGGATATATGTATATGGACAGCTGATTCATTTTGCTGTATAGAAAAAAACTAACACAACATTGTAAAGCAACTATATTCCAATAAAAATCAATTAATTAAAAAAAACAAATCACCCACCCCACCTTGACATACATCCAAATAGAGAAATGCCAAAGGAGAGTCACAAAAAATGTTCACATACGTGAATATTGACATTTAGCAAATGAGACTGGGACACAGGCTTGGTGTTATCCAACAGTCACACGGGCTTGTCTCTGAGTTATCAAGACATTCCTCTGAAGGTCATTGTCAAAAATACAAACAACCTGAAATCTGGAGCTAAATGGTCATCTTTGGCTGCTCTCATTGCTGCCCATGGTGTGCCCTTCAAAGTAAATTAAGGAAATTTCTAGTGATGTTAACTTATTGTAAAATAAAAACCACAAGTGCTTTGGAAGACATATTGCACAATATCATTTCTAGGCTTTTTCATTCTAAACTGGGTCCAGTTTTAAATATCCCATGCTGCCTTCCTAAGATGAAGACTAGATAACAGACAGACGGGCACACAGGGAACCCAACCGTGACACCCAGGAACCTGCCCTGTCCTGTCCAGTCTCAAATCCAAGTGAATGGAAAAAACGGAGCGGGGAATGGTATCGGGATCTCCTTGCGCTGATCACAGCTGTATCCCTATCAGGGGCGGCCCAGAGTCAGCTGCTGCTGCTGTTGCTGCTGCCAAGTCACTTCAGTCGTGTTCGACTCTGTGTGACCCCATGGACGGCAGCCCACCAGGCTCCCCCGTCCCTGGGATTCTCCAGGCGAGAGTACTGGAGTGGGGTGCCATCGCCTTCTCTGCCAGAGTCAGCTGTGTGATGCTAATCTGCACCAGCTTCAGGCAGTACCCAGCGTTGGCCTCTTGCATCACCTGGGAAAAAGCAGACAACACAGCTGCCAGCATGGCCAGAAGAGCACTGCATCACTGCTGCCCAGCAAGAGGCAGGCAGGCCTCCAGGACTGCTGTGGCCCTGTCAGACAGCACCTCACTTCCAGTCTCCAGGCTGGGTGATGCGTGATGTTTGCAAGGCAGAGCGAGGGAGTAAGTGAGCCAGAACTCGCTGCCAAACCAGCCGACATGGAAGTATGAAGTAGCTCAGTCGTGTCCGACCCTCAGCAACCCCATGGACTGCAGCCTACCAGGCTCCTCTGTCCATGGGATTTTCCAGGCAAGAGTACTGGAGTGGGTCGCCATTGCCTTCTCCAGAGGATCTTCCTGACCCAGGGATCGAACCCGAGTGTCCAGACAGACACTTTACGTCTGAGCCGCCAGGGAAGCATAACAACCATGCTAAGGGTAGTGCTGGTGGTGGTGCCTACCACTGCCTGAGTCCCTGTGGGGAGCCAGGGACTGCAGGCAGATGGCCTGCAGATGGTGCTTAAGCCTCACAAGCACCCTGCCCAGGAAGTACAATCATCCCCATTTCACAGAAGAAGAAACTGAAGTCCAATGACAACAAGAAATGTATTCAGTTTATAAATGACCATTACAGGCTATCAGGCACTGCCCTAAGCACCTATCCCTATGAACTCACGCCACCCTTCCTTCAGCCTTACGAGGCAGGTGTGCTGTTCTCACCTGTGCTGTATAGATGTGGACACTGAAGCTCAGAGTTACACTGCGGGCAAGGGGCAGGGCTGTGACTCAAACCCAGGCGATGCAGCTCTGGTGGGCACTGTGGTAACCATTAGGCAGCACTGCCCCTTCACGGTATCAGGATCCAAACCCAGGTCTGTCTGGGATCTACCGATTTTTCATCACACCATGGTCCCTTGGGGTTCTGTGAACCTGGAATCTGTCTTCCTGGGTACCTTCACCTTAGCTCAGTTACACAGATGCCCTTGGGGCTCCCCTTCCTCTCTGCCCTGCCTCCCACACAGTGGTGTCACACCCCTGTCTCCTCTGTTTGGCACGACCTTCCCTTTGCTTTCCTATATCCTCCAGCTGGTTACTTCTGATTCGGCTCATCCCCTTCTCCTCTGAGGAGGGTTTCCTGACTATTCTCACCAACTGATGAGGACTAAGGCTCTCATCAGAGGCCGGCACACGCCCATCACTGTGGGTGTGGGGTAGGGACCAAGTCTGGTGTTAGAGATGGTGGCAGGCAGCGCCAGGCACCCAGAGTCAAGGAGAGACGCCAGCATGGCCAAGGTCCGGGAAGCAGCCGCCGCATTCCTGTCCATTGGGTCAGAAAACACGTGGAGCTAAATAAGGAACCTTCCTAGAGACAAAGGAGACCTTTGGGAGGCTTGCTCAGGTCTGCAGCATACCTGAGGATACAAAAGAAGGGCTGACACGGAGGGAAACTCCAGTCACTTGGAACACATGGATGAAGGTGTTCACAGGTGAGGAGGGAGACAGAGAAACAGGGGCAGAAAGACAGATGTATGTATAGCTATAGCTGATTCACACTGCTGCACAGCGGAAACCAGCACAACAGTGCAAAGCAATTACGCTCCAATCACAGAGTTTAAAAAAGGAGACACACACACAGAGGGAGAGAGAGAGAAACAGAGAGACAAAGAGATACAGAGAGACAGGGAAAGACAAAGACAGAGATCAAGACAGAAGCAGTCCGGGAGACAGAGAGGGCGCAGGCTGCAGCCACTGTAGCACTCATCACCTTCATTCAGCTCCCACAGCCTCCGCCCGAGCTTCCTCAGGGCAGACGGCCAGCCTGGCGGCGCTTTTGGTGGCCAGGTGCTGCTCTAATGAGGAATTTAGCAAGTTCACTCTGCAGAGCAACGGCGTGCTATGAGGTATCTTCAATTTATGAGGTCCAAACCCAAACTCCTGATTTCCTGCCATCTAACCCCCACAACAAAGAATCTGCCTGCAATGCAGGTAGACCTGGGTTCAATCCCTGGGAAGATCCCCTGTAGAAGAAAATGGCAATGCAGTCCGGTATTTTGGCCTGGAGAATCCCAGGGACAGAGGAGCCTAGCAGGCTACAGTCCGTGGGATCACAAAGTCAGACATGACTGAGCGACTAACACTTTCGCTTTTCACCCCCACCCAAACTGTCCCTTTTCCATCTTCCTCATTTCAGCAGATACCCCATACAGTGGTTTAAGCTAGAAACGGGGAGATGCTGGGATTCCTCCCTGCGGAGCCTCCCACATCCAGGCCACCACCAGTTCTTATGACCAAGGAAGCCTCTGAATCCATCTACTTCTTTCAACTCCACCATCACCATCATCATCAGTGTGTGAGCTGCCCTCATCCCTCACCTGCACCAAACTGCCTTCCTGCACCAAACCAGAAGCTCTCCTCTGGCCTCCCTGACTCCCCACCTGCTACCCAGCTCTGATTCCTGCCCTCCTTGTGGATGGAGGCTTCGTTCAAAGCCTGTGGGCCAACATCGTCTGGGACCTTTCCTCACACTCAGTCTCTGCACCAAACCGCCCACCTTCCTGTCTCCCAAAAAAGCCAGCCTCCTTCCCCAGCACCATGCCCTGCCCTCAGGCCTTTGCACATGCTGTTCCCTTTGCCCGTTGCCTCTGCCCAGAATGTTCTTCCCAGCTCAGCCTTGCCATCCAGCTCTCAGGTCCAATGCCACTGTCCCAGAGCTCTTCTCTGATCATTTCATGTTCACCCTGGACCCCCAATCTCCTTCCATCCTCCTGTGGCATCTTCATTATCTTGGGAATGGTTTTCCTGCCAGATCCGATCCCCTCAGCCCTCTCCTGGCACCTCACATAGGACCCAGATGCAAGACTGGCACCCTGAGAACTCGGTAATCCTCTGTCGAAGGACTCCAGGATCCCAGGACTCCAGGGAGGGTGTGGGCGATATCCTAGCAGAAACAACTACCTGGAGGGCTGGACCTGGGAAGGCGGGGATGCCTGTGAAACCACATAGAACTGCGCACCATGGCGCCCCTGCTCTCACGACTCTGTTGCCTGATGTGGAAAGCAGGTATGCACAAGGAAGTGACTTACCTGTGTGCATTCAGCAAGGTAGCGGCCGGGCAAGTTCAGGTCACCAAGTCTTCAACTGGTGTTTTTTTTTTTTTATGACTCCACCAATATCACTATTAAAATACAAGATTCTCAGGCATTTAGTGCCTACTTGCCAACCACTCATTTCACCCTCTCCAGGGAATGCTTTTCTCCTAAATTAAAAATACTAATAACCACTACGTAGCTGACTGCTTATTCAAGCATTGAGCTAATTTAATTACAAGCATTACTTCATTAATCCTCATATAACCCTGTGAAGCAAATACAACTCTTAGGCCCATTTTACAGGTGAGGTAACTGAGGCTCAGGGATTTCAGGACTTGGCAGGACATCCTGTACTAGATCAGTCTAGGCTATCTCCAGATGCAGCCCTTCAACCACGTGATACCCTGGTTTGCTGGCCCCCCTCCTCCCAATAATCCTGACATCAGTATCAATGGAGTGCTCCATGAGAGCCTGGCATCTACCAGGCAGCGCTCTGGCAGCCTCTGCAGTGTCCTTCACCTTGGGGAGCCTGAGTCCTGGCACTGGCTCAGAAAGTTCCAGGAACAGCGGGCTCAGCTGCAATTATGGTGACACTGTCCCTGCTCTTGCAGGCTAGAGACCCTGGCAGCCTCATGCTTGCATAAAGGAGCAGGTGAGGGCAACGCTAGCACAGATTCTCACTAAAAGAGGTGGGAGCTACCGCCACGGACTCCCTGTGTGACCCGAACAACAATAATGACGATGATGGTGATGGTAGTAATAACAAGAATAATGGCAATGCACAGAAATACCATTAACAGTAATCATAGCAACAATAAAACATAATGGCAACAGTATTATAAACATATAGTATTTATACAATGCTTTCTGTGTGTCGGGTACTGTTTTAAGACCTATTTATATATTAAATCAATTAGTCCTAATGTTAATGTCATTATTATCCATTTTTCACACAGAGGAAACTGAGGGCCAGAGAGGCACAATAAATTGTCCAGTAGTCAGCATGATTCAGTGTGAGGTCAGGATGCAGCCCCACACATCATTCCGTCACTCCTCCACCCAGGAGTTTCTCTCATTTCTAAGAGGAGGAGCTCAGATCTAAAGAACTCAGATGCACACTTTCTGATTCTCACTTTCAAGAGAAAGAGCCAGACACAGAAAAGTGGTTTCTTTCTCTGCCTTCCCTTATCCTGATTTCTAACAGTGCTTGTCAGCCTCCACTGATATTAATAATATGGGCAGAATTCTTGCTACACGTTAAGACACTCCACTAAACACTTTACCTGCACCTTCACTGTGTCCCATACTCCTAGTAATCCTACAAGGAAGGTTCTAGTATCCTTATTTCAGAGCTGAAGCACCCAAGGCTCAGAAAGGCTCAGTCAATTGCCTGAGGTCACACAGCAGAGAAGCTGCAGAAGTCTAACGAGGTTGGTCTGCTCCCAGAGTCTAGGCCTTTAACCACCAGTTGTGTCTGATTGTTTCTCCTCCCTACTCCTCCCTCTTCAGGAGCAACTGAGCTGGGGAAGCGGCTGGCCTCAGCCAAGCAGCAGTAATGCCCCCGCAGGCCAGGTGCTATGATACCCCGGGACTGATGATGACATGTGACAGGCAGGGGGATGTGCCCCCGGGAAGCACAGCCTTCCTATCCTGGCATCAGACTTCCACCGAGACGTCCTCGGGCAGCCACCATGACTCTTTCCAGAGCTCGGCCCTCTGGTTCTCTCCTGCTGTCACTGGCAGGCCAGGGGAGGTTTCTGCACAGCGTGGATGGAGATGTTCACGGTGGCGGCCTCCAGCCCCCACACATAACAGTCATTTCTGCTGCACTCGCTGGTCCAACTGCTGAAGGAAAGTTGGACTCACCTTCACGCCCAGCAGTGCTCTCTTTCCCCTCCACTTACTTTTTTTTTTTTAAATCACAAAAAGGTTTTCTCAAACCCTTTCCTGGAGGGTTTGAAACTGTCTGGAGACAGAGTTCTTCTCAGGAAAGGAGGAGATCTTCACGGGCCTCAGAACATGGCATGACAATAGTCCCCACGGCTCCCCTGCCCCTCAGTGCTTTGGCATCTTCTTCCTTGCAGAAGGGGGTTAGGGGTGGAGGAAGGAATCCAGTGATCCCACAGCCCCCCAGACCCCACCCCAGGCAGGAGACATCCCGTTTTACAGAAGAGTCAAGTGAGGAATCTTGGCTAGGAGTCGGGCTAGAACTCAGCCTTTCTCCCCTCTCCGGATCCTACCTTAAGTAGCTGAGATGGAGAAGGACCCCTGAGCTGCTGGAGGCAAAGACATGAGACCATGTGGGAGGCAAGCAGATAGGAGTTAGTGGAGATCATGCGAAAGGGCACCATGGTGGGAGAGGAAGCTGGAGCTTCAGCCTCCTGGGAGTGAAGGGTCTCAGAACTGTGTGGAAGAGCTTGGACAAACAGCAAGGAACAGCTGCTGTGTTTAAGCAGGGCACTGACATGGTCACACCTGTGTTTAAAAAAAACAAAACAAAAAACCTCTGACACTATATGCTATGGAAATGGGATTTGGAGGAAACCTAACTGGACACAGGGAGACCAGAAGGAGGGTTTTGCAGCGGTCTATGAAGGAGATTGTGCATGTCTGTCTATGACGGAGACAGATGAAGAGCGTAGCAAAACATCCCTTTCATTCACTCCCACACCCAGAACAAACCCCTTCTCTCTGTTATGGGATTGTGTGGACATGAATCCGGTACAATCCCTGTCTTCAAACAGTTTATAACATTAGGGACATAGAAGAAACAATACGGGATGGAGTCACTCAGTTTCTTTGACTAACAAATATCTTTTGAACGCCTCCCATGGGCCAACCCTTTCCAGTTGGTGCTGGAGATATAACAGTGGAAAAAAACCCCAAATCTCTGACCTCATGGGGGCCACATTCAAGTGGGGGGCTGATTAGTCAGATTCTATTGATTCTTGCTTAGGAAACAATGCATATATATTGTCAGTGTCATTTGCCTTCCCTAATTTCAGTCAAAAACACATAGTAAATCAGAGTCTTGCTGGAGGAAAATACAGTATCTACTGGAAGCAGGGAAAGTTGAGCAGAAAGACAGATTTAGAAGAACTCTAAAAACATAATAATCGAAGGTCATCTAGGATAAGGGTGAACATTCCCACATAAAACAACTTTCAGGGGTAACATGTATTGTGATGTTTCATGTGGTGCTCTTTCAAACCTCAAAAGATATTCCATACTGTTTCTTATTAACTAGACAAGAAAGAATAAAAATAGTAAGTTTTAAGCCAAAGGCCAAAATCAGAAAAGAAAAATCTTCATAACATGAAACTTTATCACTGAAATAGTCCCTATGTGGAATGAGCCTAAGAGGACACAGCAGCTATTCTATTGATATGCATGGTATTGCTGCTACTACGGCTTCTCCTCATCCTCTGCAGATGCCCTGGAGGGTCTGTGCAGCGTAACAGTTAAAAGCATGGGTTCTGAAGTCAAAACGACCAGGGTTAATACCCCAGCCAGCTCTTCTATTTCCCAGCACTGCGACCTTGGGCCTGTCACTCATTTCTCTGTGTCTCACTCTGCTCATCCAAAAACAGAGATAATAATTCTATCTCATCTAGAGGTCTGCTGTGAGGATGAAATGGGTTAATTTACGTAAAGTGCTTTGAATGCAGCTTGGCACACAGCAAATGTGCAATAAATTGGTAGTTAGGCTGCAGGAAGACGTGGCTCTGGCATCCTTGGAGAGTAGGCAGGGTGATGTGCAAGAAGGAGATGCAGGGTCGGTGAGCTCTGAGGAAGGCCCATGGCAGGACTGGATACAGGGCATCCTGTCACAAACCTCTGCATGGTCCACCAGCTCGTTCACTGAACCCATGTGTGTGCACGCTAAGTCGCTTCAGTCGTGTCCGACTCTGTGACCCTATGGACTGTAGCCCACCAGGTTCCTCTATCTACGGGACTCTCCAGGTAAGAATACCAGAGTGAGTTGCCATTTTCTCCTCCAGAGGATCTTCCTGACCCAGGGATTGAACCCTCGTCTCTTATGTCTCCTGCACTGGCAGCCGGGTTCTTTACCACTAGCACCACCTAGGAAGCCCCATTGAAGCCATAGCTTTCCTCAAAGGTTGTGTCACAAGAGCCTTGGAAACCACCACAGCTGCCCCGCCATGCACCTAACTCTTGGATTGCTTGGTACCTTTCACTGTGGTGGACCCCTTGTTAGCAAATGGGGAGCTGATGAGTTACTACAATCCCCTCAGACTCACTGAGCACAGGAAGTCACATGACTCCCACCAATCACTATACAGACATGTACTCTTGGTCAACCAGCAGCATCATCACCCAGTCTACACTTCCTCTCAGCTCCAGTTATTTTCTGCCACCTCCAAGCTTCTGCTTTTGCTTTTCCTTCTGCCTGTCTGCCCCTTCTCCCTCTTTCTCCAAGTCAGAAGTCCTACTCAACACTGACACCCCACCTCGAACACACTCACTTCTGTGAAGTCACCCCAGTGAGCTCCCCCACGCGTTTCTTTACAGTGTAGTTGGCCAAGCACCATCACAGAATGATTTGTGGTGCTTGATGACCACAGGCCTCCTACTTTAGGGGGTGGGAGTCCAGCCAGCTGCATTGTTACCAACCTCCCCAGCTGACTCCCAACACACACTAAAGTTTACAGCCCAGAGAGCTGGCCTTGCACCACTGTCTCTTAGCAACTTTCCTGTCATCTGGGCTCCCCCAGTCCTTTTCATGTGACTCAGAGCATACCTGCTCGTATTCCAGTCAGACTGCTTACAGTACATCTCCCATCACCAGACTGTGAGCTTCTTGAGGGCAGGGAACGTGCTTGAATTGTATTTAAACTCTCATCACCTCCAGCAACCTTACCATGCCGGACTCCTCTTTTTCCTCACATTCCATGCATCACTGGGTTCAGATATTTCTACTTTTAAAATAGTTTTGTTTTTTTTTTTTTTGCCACTTTTCACCTCTTCTACCCCAATAACCCTAGTCCAAACTACCACCATCTCTGCTCATGATGGACTACTGCAACGGTCCACTCTCTGATCCTTCCATTTTGACCCCTATCCCCTACAACTTCCTTTTCACACACCATTCAGAATAATTCCTTAAAGATAAATTAAGCATTTACAAAACACATATTCAAGAAAGCACTGAAGGACTTCCCTGATGGTCCAGAGGTTAACAATCCACCTTGCAATGCAAGGGACGTGGGTTCCACACACTGCAACTACCGAAGCCCACCGACCACAACTAGAGTCTGTGTATCACAAGGAGAGATCCTGCATGGCATAACAAAGATCCCACACACTGCAGCTAAGACCTGACGCGGTCAAATAAAGAAAGCGCTGACATCGAGACGATACAAAGAATTAAACTCAAAACTTTAGAGTAAAAAACACAAAGGCAACTCAAAAATGGGTAAGAGACTTGAATAGATACTTGACTGAAAAGGACACAAAGAGGGAAAAAACATACATGAATGAAAAGATATTCAACATCATTTGCCATTAGGGAAAGGCATATTAAAACCACGGTGAGATACCACTAAATGATCAGAATGGCTAAAATAAATACTGAAAATGCCAAGTGCGGACAAGAACACAGAGCAATTGGAACTTTTATACACTGCTTAAGGAAATGCCAGAATGCTACAACCATGCTGGAAAATAGTTTGGCAGTTTCTTATAAAACTGAATGTAAATTTACCATCTGCCCCAGCAATCCAACTCCCAGGTATTTATTTATCCTAGAGAAGCAAAAATGTATGTTCACACAAAAACCTGAATACAAATGTTTATAGCAGCTCTATTCCTAACTGCCAAAAGCTGGAAAGGAAACAAGTGTCCTTCAAGGGGTGAATGGAAGAACAAACTGTGATATGTCTGTTCAATGGAACACTAGTCAGCAATGAGAATGAACAAACTCTGGATATACCCAACAACATGAACGAATCATGAAGACCTTATGCTGAGGGAAAGAAGCCAGCCTCAGAAGGTTGCATACTGTATGACTCCACTTATCTGACATTCTCAAAAGGACAAAATGGTAGTGATGGAAAGTGCAGCTGTAGTTGCCAAATGTCGGAAGTGGGGTATTCGTGGTTATAAAAGGAGAACAGGAAGGATGTTTTTGATAAAGAAACAGTTCTGTATCTTCACTGAGGCACTGGTAGTTCCATGAATCTATACGGACTCGATGGACGCGAGTCTGAGTGAACTCCGGGAGATCGTGATGGACAGGGAGGCCTGGCGTGCTGCGATTCACGGGGTCGCAAAGGGTCGGACACGACTGAGCGACTGAACTGAACTGAGACATCTGTTGAAAGTCATAGAACTGTACACCAAGACAAAGTCTACTTTACCGTATGGCAATTTAAAAAAAATTAAAGCGATTAAAGAAGTCAAATCATGTAACCTCCTGGTTCAAAACCTCCAACTGAGGGACTTCCCTGGGGATCCAGTGGTTAAGAAGCTGCCTGCCAATGCAGGGGACACGGGTTCACTCCCTGCTCCAGGAAGATTCCACGTGCTGTGGAGCAACTAAGCCCGTGAGCCAGAAATACTGAGCCTGTGCTCTAGAGCCCACGCTCCACAACAGGAGAAGCCCCAGCAGTGAGAAGTCTGTGCTCCGCAAACTGGAGAGTCACCCCCGCTTGCTGCAACTAGAGGAAGCCCACATGCAGCAACAGAGACCCAGCACAGCTGAAAATATAAATAGTAAAAATTAAAAGGAAATACCCTCCAACTTAGAACAGAACACAAACTTCTCTCCACAGCCCAGGAGTTCCACCAGTGCTGGTTTCAGATACCTCTCTGGCCACATCTTCTCAAACTCTTCGTTTTGTGTCTCTCTGTCTACCCTGAGGCTCCCCTGCTGTTCCCTCTGCTTGAAATTCTTTCCCACAGGTATTTCCAAAACCCACTTCCAAACTTCCTCCATGCCTCTGCTCAAACTGTCAACTTCTCAGAGAGACCTTCTTAAACTGAATTTTCCATAATGGCATTTTCCCCCACCCTTATACTGTTTACATTTTAATTCATAGCACACATCACTAACTCACATCTGTATGCACTTTATATTTCCCACCAAAATATAAGATCCACGAGGGCAGGAATCTTGTCTGCACCATTCATCAATACATCCTCAGCACCTAGGGCCTTGCCTACCACAAGATGAAAGTGAAAGTGAAATCTCTCAGTCGAGTCTGACTCTTTGCAACCCTGTGGACTGTAGCCCACCAGGCTCCTCTGTCCATGGGATTCTCCAGGCAAGAATACTGGAGTAGGTTGCCATTTCCTTCTCCAGGGGATCTTCCCAACGCAGGGATCAAACCCGGGTCTCCTGCATTGCAGGAAGACGCTTTATCCTCTGAGCCAGCAGGGAAGAGAGTTCCACAGATAATTGTAAATGATCAGTGATTAAACCCAAGAGATGAACATTTAGTGATGAGATTCCTAATGCATTGAACTTGGATGTATACTTTGATTTCTTTACAGTATCCTTCAAATCACCTGTCCACTTGATGCCTAAGTAAAGCAGCCTTAGTCCAGACTATTTAGTTAAGCTATCAGTGTTTTAAAAATGAAGTAACTCAACAACTCCCTACTAAGCGCAGCTTTCCAGTACTTGGTTAGGTAACTGGCTTGGGATGAGCTAGGATGGGGCAAGGCTGAAAGCACCCTCATTCTTAGAGTAATGCCACATGGGGTTTCCTCAGGGCTTCTAAAAAGCTATCTAGAAGTGCTACTAATAAGTGCAAAGAAGTTGGAGGTGAGATTGAAGAAAGAAAAAATATACCACCTCTCCTCAACACCATTCCAAGGAGAAGGAATAAATTAGCACTTAAACGACGCCTACTCTGTATGTTCCTAAAGATTCTATTTAATCCTCCATCCACCCTTCAAGGTGGACTCTATGGACCCCATTTTCATACGTGAAAAGAGCCAGGCACAAAGAGGTTAGGTAATGTGCCCAGAGTCACACATCTATAGGTAATGACTGGTGCTCTGAACTCAGGCCTGCGGAACATCCAACCTGATTCTTTTCCCACTCTGAATTTTAGAAGCAAAATTCAGAGTCATGAGGGTGGGCACTGTCCAGAGGAACCAAGCAGACATGCCAACCTCAAACAGGAAATGCCAGCCTGGACACCCAGGTTCTTCACTAAAACTTCTCAAAGGTCGACATCAGCAAATCTGCTAAAGCAAGATCCTGTAAAAGTGTACTGAGCATCTGCTCTGTCACTGGGCTCACATTTAGTATCTCACTTAATTTTCATCATCATTTTAAATGGGTTACATGTATGAAGCATTAAGGGCTGTTTATCCAAAACCGATGGTACCAACCCTGCAAGCAAACAAGAACACCTGAGAAGTCCCTAACCCCCACTTCATGCCAGTTAGAAATTTTGAACTTACCTTAAAAACAGAGCAGTATGAAACTCAAACAACTGCTTATAAATTTCTTTTATATGCTAGTTCTTTTAGTCTTGGTCAAGGTTTTACACAATAGTAAGCACAGGAATTATTGTTCAGGGTTGCATACACAGAAACCAGGCAAAATGCAATTTGGGGGGCAATGAAAATATCTTCAAGGGTATTTTGGCTATGAATGATTTCTACCCCCATTCTATGGCTCTGGAATCTAAATATCAGTAAGATGAAACTCTGCTCTACCTCCTGGCCTCCTCTCATTTACTCCTGCTTGAGAGATCGTAGATCGAGAAAGGAAGTGAGAGACTAAGTGCTACTCTTTGCTGGGGCAGCAATGCCTGACGGTTACTGGCCATTTCTGATGATGCTGGCAAGGAGAGGAGTCTCCTACCCACTGGACCACTGCCATCCTCAGCCCACTCTTCCTCCATTTACCTGCTACCCACTCCCTTCCACATCCACCCCTGGCTGCTAGCTTTGCTTTCTAGCCCTGCAGAATATTTATAACCCCTCTTTCCTATGGTAATCACTAGCATATTCAAAACCTGGTATTAGGATGATTCTTAATGTTATAGAGATCAAGAAAAGAGTCACTATCTGCATTGCGCTTTTAAATAACTAAGTGATGGTTTTTACTTCTGGGTGTTCATCTCTGCACATTCAAGATACTGACACCCACCACCCCACAAGGCGGCTCCACTGATCAGGTTCTACATTTTGGGAGCCATGCCCTGGAAATATGCAGCTTAGTTGGGAAGACAAAGAACAGAGGTCACATGTCATGTGGCCAGTATTCTTACAGTATATAAATTAGGTGCCGACCACATGCAGAGAGAAAGGGTCAGGGTTGCAGCTGCCTCCCCATCAGGAAAGCATGCTGACCCATGAACTAGACTCTCCCGAAACACAGCTTGCATCCTGAGTCTCTCTGGGGAAACTGACCAGGTCTCAAGCTTTGTTTACTTACTACACCATCCATGTCTCAGACACCTGCCTCAATGTCAAGCCCAGAGTAGGTGCTCACTGAGCCTTACTCCACTCTCTGGCACTTCAAAGGGGCCTGGAGGTAAGGAGAATTCAATTGAAATGATCCCAAAGTTCTCAGTGAAGGTTTAAAAAAACTCTTTAATAATAATATCACTTCACACACCTAAGGTAAGGCGTCTTGGTCTCCATCTCTACCATCTATCAACTCATTGAGTGATATAAAACAGGTAACCTAACTTCTCTAGACCTTCATTTTCCCGGATATAAACTGAGGGGCCTGATCCAATGGACTGTAGGGTCCTCTCCAGATCCAGGGACCATCTGCTGTCCCAGACAGTAAAGTGGATAATCCACAATAATCTGACTGAACTAGCTGATCTGAAAAATCACTGTGTAATTTCCAGAAGAATGGAGAGCATGCAGAGCCAAAGGCAGACAAGGATTCCAGCCCCAGTTCTTTTGTTACTCTACCATGAACCACCACCCCAGTATAGGTTCAAATACCAGTGTCAACATTTACTGAGTGACGATCTTGGGTAAGTCACTGAATTCCTTCAGCCTTGATTTTCACATCTTTAGATTGCTTATTCTACCTCCTCCCAGGCCTACTGGGAGGGTGATGTGTTAAAATGTGTGTAAAGCCCCCTGCACCCAGAGGACACATGCTACGTTTCCCTTTGTGCAAACATCCTTCACCTCAGCAGCCATCCACTTAATCAACAGACTCCGATCCCGAGGCTTTTCATGATCCAGAGCTCAGCCAGCCAGAGAGGAAGGGCTCTAAAAGTCAATTAGCTCAACTCCCTCCCACCTCTGTGACTGAACATGAAGAAACTGATACTCAGAGAGGGCAAGGACTGGCCCAAGGACCTAGGTGTTCTTCAGCAGTAAAGCCTGGCCCAGAACACAGGGTGGCAGACGCCGAGGGCCACACAGGACACAGACAGAAACTTCTGCAGGCTCTGCTTTCCTTAAAGAAAATGGAGACACTCCACATAAAACTAAATTCTGATGAATAAAAGCAACAGTATTTTTTATTTACAAATTTTGGCAAGTTTGTCTATGAAATGCAAAGTTTCCCCAAATTCCCTGTGAGATGAAGGGCAGAGTTTCTTGCTAGTAGCCCTTCCCAGTTACCCCAGTCCCCTTTCCCCTCCCCGTTTTGACTTTTTTCAGTTTGCACACCTTGAGGCAGACATGCTGCATTAGGCTCCCCTCTGAGCTAGGTGAGAAGTCTCAAGTCCGGGCAATAAGGCACACCCTCTGAAACACAAACAGCACAATCCCACAACTTGCTGTCATAATACAAAAAGAATCCCCCTGCCCCCAGAGAGCTCCAGCATGGGACATTAAGAACATGACCCAATACACAAAGCCACACCGGTAACTCAAGGGCCAGCAATCCAAAGGTCCCCCTGAAAGACACAATCAAAAATCCCTGAGACCATTTAGGTACTCCTGGAAACCTCAGCCCAGAGTCCATCAAGGGCACTCAACTGAGCACTGAAGAGGGAGTCCCAATAAGACAAGGAGGGGCATAGGTGACAGCTGGCTCTGGGGAGACAGTACCTGATGTGCCCCCTCCTGCCTCAGATTAACAGAGAGAAGCATTTCTCTTCCAGAAGCACTGGGCAGAAAGCTACACCAAGAGCAGGCTTGTGAACAGTGTCTTGTCAGCATACTCCCCACCAAGCGGCCCCCTAATCCAAGCCTCACATGGTGTTCTTGAGCAAATAGACACAGAGAGGGAGACCATCCTGGTCCAGCTCACATCGCATGTGGGGGCAGCTCTGCATGGAGCCTGTGCCAACCTGCCCTCTAGAGCTGTTCCCTCCCGCTGCCCCCACGGCTCTTCTCCTCCAGGCCCACTCTTCCTTCCAAAACCGGGGGCTCACCTCCTGGTTCTGAGGATCCTGCCAGGTTGAACAATGCTCAGAAGCAGGTGACCATTTAGCAATTCATCCAGTGGGACTTCTGCAGGCCAGAGCAGCTGGAGCTGTGCCCGTGCCCAGTGGCAAGGAGAGACTGCCGCATGTAACTTTGAAAGGGCTCCTCTTCCCTAAACACTTCTGATCACCCTCCTCCCCCTCCGTAGTACTATGGAGACATGTGCTCTGCTTGGGAGGATCTAGTGAGGAAGGTGCAGCTATTTACTGGAAGAAGGGCAACAGCCAGCTGAGCCATGCTCCACGCTCACAACCAGCAGAAGCGGAGTGGGAGAAAAATAGCTCTGCGTGCTGCCACAGAATTATTAACCCTTGGGCTCCAGCTTTGCTCCTCACACAGCTGAAGCAAGAGAAACAGTACACTTAACCAATGGAGTGCCAGCCAAAGACATTACATCACCGGTCAGCACTGCCATTGGCTAATAATTCCTAGAAGGCATTATCTGCTTCTAGGTGCTTAACTCTTTCGTGAACATCACAGCAGACTCAAGCATTTGGTCTAAGCCTATGGGCCCTGGACCATGCTTTTACCAGGATGATCTGGGGTGCTTTCTAAACATACAGATTGCTATGTTCCATCCCAAATCATCCAAACCAGATTCCTGAGAAGTATGTGATGTTTTAGTCGCTAAGTCAGGTCCGACTCTTGCAACCTCATGGACTGAAGCCCACCTGTCTCCTCTGTCTAGAGGGTTATAGTCCATGGGATTTCTCAGGTAAGAATACTGGAGTGGTTTGCCATTCCCTTCTCCAGGGGATCTTCCTGACCCAGGGACCAAACCCTGGCCTCCTGCAGTATAGGCAGATTCTTTACTATCTGAGCTAGCAGGGAAGCCCTCATGGATTTCTGTATCTTAAACACCGTTCAGAGTGTGGAAACCACTGGCCTATTCAGAAAGGCTTCCTCTCTGAAGGAATGAGATGAGATTTTTCTGATCATTTATTACATGCCCAATGCATTACTATATCATCTCACTTATTTCCTGCACTGAGCAGTGATGTGACTGGCTCCATTTCATAGGTATAAAAAGAGAGACTAAGTCATTTGCTCAGAGACAGAGCCTGGCTTTGAAAGTCAGACTGTTTGTATCCTATCTTGCTCCTCTTTTGAAGCTTCCAAAATCAAATCAAGCTATTTGCCTACTTATTGCCTCCAGGGATATATAAACAATAGACCTCCTGGATAAGCTGAAAAATGCCAGTAACGCATGAAGAACTAGGGAGTGAAGAGAAAGGAAAGTCCCATAGCAGGTGTTCAGGGATCATGAACCTTCCAGAGAACCCTCCTCTTTTTTAGGCTCAGTTCTTCTGCTTCTGCTACAAATCTCTGCTTAGCTGTCACTTTCTCTGGGAAGCCTCCTCCTACCCCCAAATCTGGGAGAGATGCTCCTGGTCCCAGCTCCTATGTCCTCTTCATCAGTGGCCTCATTGCTTGCTTACCAGGTAAACTCCACAAGATTAATTACAGCCATTTGTACCTTCACCAATATAGACCCAGCACAGTACCTGCCACATGTGAGTACTCAGTCTTGACTGTGGAAAGAGGGGTGGAGAGAAGGAAAGACAGAGGGAGGGAGGAAGGGAAGGTCTTTACTCAAATTCTAAACAGCATCATCACCCTGACGCGAGAAAGGCAAAGGACTGGAAGCCAGGGGAACCACATGTACAAAACAGTCTGACCTTGGGCAAGCCCATTCTCAGGGGGCCTTGGTTTCCTCATCTGAAAATAAGAACAGAAGCACCTTCCTTGTAGGTAGGTATGAGGATCAACTTGAATGATACAGGCTCGGATGCACTCCTCTGCACTTTCTCCCTCCATCTCATCCATATTATTGGCTGTCATCAAAATGCTGACACCCCTTTTAATAGCTGGACGTCCCCCACATCCGTGTGGGTGTCTTGGACATCTCCAAGAGAGCATTTACATTTTCGCCCCCTGATCTTCACCACCACTCTTTGACTGGTGCTCCTATCTACTGATCTTTTATTTTTTTGGTAATTGAGATGAAATTTATATAACATAAAAGTAACCATTTTAAAGTATACAGTTCAGTAGCATTTAGTATATTCATAGTATAGTTCTAACACAACTTCCATCCAGTTCCAAAATATTTTCACCATCCAAAAAGGAAACCACTTAGCAGTCATGCCCTGTCTACCCTTCTTCCTCTCTCCACACAAAACTCCGGCCAACACCAATCTGCCTTCTGCCTCTATGGATTAGGCTACTTGGACTATTTCATATAAGTGGAATCATATAATATGTGACTTTTTGGGTCTGGCTTCTTTCACTTAACATGTTTCCAAGGTTCATTCACATGGTAGCAAGTATCAGTGCATATTCAATCATTAAGTCATGTCTGACTCTTTATGACCCCATGGACTGTAGCCCTCCAGGCTCCTCTGCCCATGGACTTTTTCAGGCAAGAATACTGGAGTGGGTTGCCTCCAGGGGATCTTCCTGACTCATGGATGGAACCAGAATCTGTTGTATCTCCTGCATTGGCAGGCAGATTCTTTATCACTGTGCCATCTGGGAAGCCCAGCATGTATCAGGACATCCTTCCTTTTTATGGCTAAATAAGATTCCATTGTAAGTACTTACCATATTTTTGTTTATCCATTCCCCTGTTTATTGACAGCTGGCATCCAATCTTGAGCCATAAACCTGGGGGGGGGGGTCTCCCTTGATCCTTCCCTTTCCCATAATCCTGACATGGAATGTATCAGCAAGTCTTGTCCATTTAACACCCCCAATACAGCTCCTTCTACTTTTCCAATACCATTGCTACCCTGCAGCCAGGACAACAACACCTCTCTCACCAAACTCCTACTTTGTGGCAAGATCCCATTCTTCTTCCTACTCCTTTTTCTTATCTGCAAGCTGCATAAACCACATCATCCATTCACTTCAGCAATATTTACTGGGCACTTTTCTTCATGGAGTTTGCCTCCAAGAGGCATGACAGACAACAAGCAATTATATAACATCAGGTTGTTACTAGGTCATTAAGATCCTTCACTGAGTTTTCATTGCACCTTGAGTAAAATCCAAGCTCAGCATGGCCTTCCATGGCCCCATCTATTTCTCCAAACTCATCTCAGGCTGCTCTCCAGTCATGCTGGGTTCCACTCACTCACGGTCCTTGAACAAGTTTTCTCTCTGCCTCTTGTCCTTGGCATTGCTGGACCTTCTTCATCCCTCAGATCTCAGTGTAAATATCACATCTTGGTGATACCACTCCTCTAAGTGGATCTACCCTTCATTAACTTCACTCATTCAAGAAATATGTGCTGAACACTGTGCTGGGATAAAGTGAGGCATGACCTCCTGGAGCCCTCAGTCTAGCAAGGAGGACCAATTACAGGGAAGTAAATACAATGAGTCAGCAAGTGTGGTGAAGGGGGCATAAAAGGGAGGATATCTGCTTTATACCGGATGATCCAAAAGGCCTCTCTGAGGAGGTTATATTGAAACTGAATGGTGAGAAAGAGTCCAGTGGGAAGACGGCCTATTACTTTCCATCACACCCTGGCTATGTAATGCAACAGTCCATTCTTCAGTATTTCCTTTGAAGGAATCAAAGCATTTAATGTCAGTCTCTGCCTGCCCTAATAGACTAAACTGTATTCCCAGCACCAAGGACAGTGCTGACCATTTAGGAGGTATTCAGCGCACATTGATGAATTAATTACTGATCAATTAGTTAATCAATTCACCAATGAAATCATTCCACAGACTGAAACAAGTTCTAGTGTTTTTTGCTGTGGTCATTACTTTATGGCAGAAGGACACCTACTCTGTTGGGTTTTAGAAAACAATGTAAAATGAGAATGCATATGCATGAGAGACACTGGATAGTAGTCATTGTAGTCATTATCATGAAAGATTCTTTCCTGTGGAAGCTGATCGACTCAATTCAAACTCCAAAATCCATTTTCACATGCAGTCAAGAAGTTTAAAGGTGAGAGAAAGGAATGCTTCTGTTCTTCACCAGGCACAGAGCAAAGCACCTTCTCTCTGGTATCTTGGCCACTTCCCAAGCCCACCCTGGGAGGCAGCTGCCCAGGCACAGCTCTCAGCAACCCCCTCCAAGAACAGGGCACCCGTCACCCCCCATGTTGGTTTCTGGGAGTGCTGGCTGCGCACAGCTCACAGTTGAGCTTCTCTTTAGGAACCATCCTGCTGAAGGGACACCCAAAGTTATGACCCCTTCCCTGGAGGCAGTCTGCCCCCACTAGTTGATCAACATAGGGTTTCAAAGGCCTGGCCCCCAGCCTCAGATCACCTGAGGCCTCTCTTGCTTTGCATCACTGACCAACTTCTCCCTCTGCCCCCATCCTGCTTCCCTCACCATCCACCCCTTGGAGAGTGAGACCATTCCCCAAGAATCCACTTATACCCAGTTCTCAGAGCCTGAGTCTTTTCCCTTAGAATCCAACCTATGACAGGTGGGGATGATGACGTCCCTTTAAATCAGAAAACTGAGATTCAGAAAGGTTAATAATGTCCCCAAGGCACATGGCTAAAGTGACTTTCTGGTGTGACTCCCTGCCAAGACTTTTCTCCTCACCACAGCCTCTAACAGCTGAGGCTGTGTCTCCATGACACAGAAAGAGGAGCCCATAGAGGAAAAACCAGAAGGTCAGAAACAACAGGCAGAGGTTCCCTTCACCATCCTCCAGGGGCCACCCCTGACAACAAGGTCCAGGTCAAAACCTCCAGAAACAATATGAAAATGACCTGTAGGTTGCAGAGGCAAGCATCACATGAGCAACGTCTCCATGCTTGAATGATCCATACCTGGAAGTCAAGGAGCAGAGCTCCTGGGCAGACACTGCTGCCTTTAGGGGCCAGAATATTTACAACCACATCCAAAATATTAACTGCAACTTACCAGCTTTCTATTACTCCAATCTCCATCCATTTCCACAAAGCTGCCAGAATTCTTCCACTGCCCTCCTTGATCGCAGGACAAAAATCTATAGACTCTAAGGCTGCATTTTAAGGTCTGTGCATGTTTTAGCTCCTGCCATGTTGACAGCTCATTTCCTCCCCACAAAAGCCCTAGTCCTATTTGATTAGCTGACATAGGATTAACTGATGGCCTAAGTCAGGATACTGGACTTTTTCATCTTTGCACAGGAAAATCTCTGAAATTCCTGCTATCCTATCACACACACACACACACACACACATATGCATACACACTTCCTACCCCAGTCTTGGTATCCCATCACACACACACACACACACAAACACACACCCCAGTCTGCTATCCCATCACACACACACACACACACACATACACAGAGCCCACACAGCTTTCAGCCTGGCAAACCCTCCTACTCCTCTAGTCCCCATTCAATAGTCACCTCCTCTTGGAAGCCTTCCTGGCTTGCTCATGGTCCTCCTCTCCACGTAACATCCTCTGTACAACACTGCATTATAATTGTTTCTCCTGTTCTTCTTAGTCCCAGGGACTCCTCCAACACCCTTCTTCCTGACTCTAGGGCTTAGCACATTGTCTGGTACACAATAGGAACCCAGTAAACGCAGAATAAATACACGAGGGGCTACATAAAGCACTAATTTCTCTGTCCTAGCTTGGCCAGGGAACCACTCTGAGGTGTTTTGTGTTTTTTTTTTTTTTTTTCCCCTGAGCTCCAAGGGACCTAGAAATAATAAATGGCATGACGAATCTGACCCCCGGCTCCGGGGGCAACAGGTCAGGAGGCGTCTGCAGATCTAGGTAGAGCAAACGTCCGGCCTCTGCGGTCGCCAGCTCCCCGCAAGCTCTTCCCGGGGCCCCGGGGCTGGGTGGAGATTCTCTTGGAAGCCCCTATCCGAAGCCCCTCTGGCTCCCCAGCCCCTCAGGCGTGCCCCGCACGCGCACCTGTCCGTCCCAGGGTCGGTCCGTGGAGCTGGCAGCAGCACTCGGGGAGGCAGCTTGGCGCGCCGGATCCTCCGCCCACTGGCGGGCCCCTCCGCGCGCCCGCATCCCGCAGGCAGAGAGCCGGAGCGCCCGGGAACACAGCCTGGCGCTGGGACGCCACCAGCAGCCTCGGCGGGAGGTGGCGGGGACTCCCTTGTTATCAGAAACCTCACAAAGTCTTAGTTCGCCGCGGGCTCTGCTTACCTTGAGAGCCGCCAGGAACCCGGAGCCGGGGGTGTGCCTTGGCCGCTTCGCCCGCCTGCGGATCCGCTCGGGTCCCAGAGCTCAGCCTCCGCACCCCGTGGCGCGCGAGCGTCTCCCCTCGGCAGCCCAGCCTCCCTGCGCCGCGGGGCCCCATTGGCTCGGGCAGCCAGGCCCCGCCCACGGGAGGCCCCGCCTCTCACGCCCCTCTTGCCTCCCGGCTACCCGGCTCTCGGCCACTTCTAGCTGGTAAAGTGCTTCTAGACTCACCTCTCACCAAGCTCAGGCAACCGAGAAAGGTAATAATTTTCCATCCCAAGAGCGTCTAGACGCCCCTCGGGGAGTGTGAAGAGTGCAGAGTCCCTGGAAACCAGCTTTGAGAAAATCACCTGACCCTCCCTGGCCTTCGGGAGACTCCAGAAATCCCACAGCAGATGTCTCAGGCCCTGTGCTAGGCACTTAGAGCCAGGCGTGCATCGGGGAACCACACAAAGTTTGTCGCCCTCACGGATTTTGCACGAGATGGGGGTCGGGGCGGGCAGGCTATATGCAGATAAACAAATAAAGAGGTAATGCCAGATTGTTGTGAGCATTATCGGTGGGGTGATTTAAATAAGAAAGGGGGCCGAGGACGCTATAAGTGGGATGGTCTTGAAGGCCACTTTGAACGAGGAGATGGAGAATAAAAGCCATTCCAGGGCTGGAGGGGAAGCATTGCTGACAGGGAGCAACAGATGCACCTTGGTTCTGAGGCTGGAGCTGTAGTCTAGGATGGCCCAGTGCAGTGGGCAAGGGGAGAGAGGGTTAAGTCACCCAGAGCTCACAGAAGTGTGAGGCAGGGTTAGGGGCTCCAGCTTTGCTGTAAGCACGGAGATAAACCAGACAAGGGTTTTGAGTGGGACTGTGACCCTTTTGAGTGAACTCCGGGAGTTGGTGGACAGGGAGGCCTGGCGTGCTGCGATTCATGGAGTCGCAGAGTCGGACACGACTGAGCAACTGAACTGAACTGAACTGTGACCCTTTCAAAAAGACCACTCTGGCTTTTCTGTGTCGAGAATGGATTTTCGAAGGGAAAGAATGGAAGCAGGAGAGCAAGGAGATGTCTTAGTCTTACCCTGCTTGTGCTGCTGTAACAGAATACTGTAGACTAGGTGGCTTAAACAAAAAAATTTATTTTCTCAGTTCTGGAAGCTAGAGGTCCAAGATCAAGGTGCTCTCAGGATGGGTTTCTGGTGAGAGTTCTCTTCCTGGCTTGTAGACTGCTGCCTTCTACCTGAGTCCTCACATGGTGAGGAAAGAAAGACCAAGCATGCTGATGTCTATGCTTCTGAGGGCACTAATCTCCCGTCATCTCATCTAAACCTAAAATCTGAAACTCCCAAACACCCCATCGCCAAATTCCATCACACTGTGGGTCAGGGACACCACATATGGCTGACGGGGGATGGGTACATAATTCAGTACACAATACCAGAAGGTTGTTACAGAAATCAAGGTAAAAGATGATAGGGGCTTAGACCAAGTTGGTTACAACAGAGATGGGGAGAGTGAACTGACTGAAATATATTTTGAGAATATCATGGAAAGGCTTAATGATGGATTGGATTTAGGAGATGAGGAAAACAAATGAAGAATGACTTCTGGGTGTTTATCTTGAACTACCCACGGGGTAATGGTGCCATTGCCAATGTGGGGAAGAGTACAGAGGAACAGGTTGGAAGCAGAAGGAAATGAGGGAAGGCTCCATTGTTGGCATTTGAGCAACCTATTAGCCTATAACAGTGCCAGGCTATCTTCAAATGATTCCATATGTGTTAACAATTGTCTATATAATTCCCATGATAACCATATGGTAGAAAAGTACTCTCACTGTCCCCATATTCCAGATGAGGAAATGAAGGCACTGCCCAAGGTGGGGGACTGGATACATAAGTCTTGAGCACAAGTAAGGGTCTGAGACTGGAAATGTACATTGGAGGATGCCCTGACCTGGGCTGTATGGGACCACCAAGAGAGAGCATGCAGTATGAGAAGAGAGGAGAGCCAAGGGCTGAACCTTTGCAAGGTTCTCTTCCAACATCTTCCACTTATTGTGTGACCTCTACTAAGTGACCTTAGTCAATAAGAAGGAGTGACCCAATTGTAGTAACTAAGGGGAAATAAGATTTGCTCAGGGATTGCACACTCTAATATGAAACGTGGACAGGCAGTAACGTAGCAAGTGAAGTTGGCAGGGGGGATGGAACAGAGAAGGGTGGTTGGTGTGTCACACTCAGGTGTGCCCACCTGTCTAAGGGAGCAATCATTATTCCACACCAGCTGATTTTTGCCATATGGAACACGGACCCTGAGTTGCCAAATGATCTGACTTTTATTAAAGGGCTAGGAATTCAGATTATGTTAAATCTCCAGATTTATTAATTTGGCAATTAATTTTAATTTAGTCACTACTGTTGGGCAAAATCAAACTTCTGTATGGATAGGATTTGCTTCTTTGGCTATTACTTTCCACTTCTGGATTAGATAATATCTCAGGTCCTTTCAAGAAACTTCCTGAATGGTTTCTGTCTAGACACCGGACACAGATGTTGATAATAGATGGACATAAGAGGACCAAGGGAATCTCAACTCGGAAGCACAGAATAGTCTTTCATGACATTTGGCCAGTCTCTGCCTTGACCTACCTGACATATCATTTCTAAGCCTCAGTTTCCCCATCTGTAAAATGAGGAGCTCAGAACAGTGCTCCTCCAAGACCCCTCCCAACTCTAACATTTAGAGCTATAGCATAGCAATAATGGAAAAGGTGTTATTGTCTGGGTCTGTAAATTCAAAAGGTCTTCACTAAGTATCAGTTATAAACAAAGAAGAAAAGAGGAAACAGGGAGTGAGAGGATTAGATGAGAAGCCAGGCAAATTGTGGCATAGAAAATTATTTTTTATTGAGCTATGAATAAGAAAAAAGGCAATTAGATCAGGAGTGCTTAATGGTTTCTACTAAAACTTCAATGTATTGTAGCCAATTCTCTCTATATATCACCAACGGTTTTGCAGTAATGAGATTCTCCTGTCATGTATTGGAGGTCAGCTACACTCTAGCATTATTTATTCTTATGTGCTGAGCTTATGTAATGAAAAGAGCCTAAAAGCAGATAATTGCTCCCCATAGCATTAGTCCCTTCTGTCCCCACCTGAGATATGGTTTAAAACTGAGGAAACAGCTTATGATTTATATATCGCTGGATCCTGTGTAGCAGAGTGAACATGAGGTTGAGAGCTGGGAGACCTGACACACAGTCATTGAATAACCTCTCTGAACCTTCTCCATCAGTAAAATGACTGGTGCACAAAGGTGGCTTTCCTAGAAGATATTTGTATTCAGGTCTCCACATTTCTTGGAGGAATTTTTTCATTGTGTGGGGACCTGGTAATTCCCAGGGCCAGATCTTTCCATGATTCTCCACTTTTCAGTCTCCCAAAACTCTTCAGGCAGAGGTGTCATCTCAATTAGACCAATTAGATGTTCACTCCTAGGACTTTGTCTCTCCAGAAAGTGACAAAGATGGAGAGCTAGAGATTGGCCATGAGACTGAACAGAGTGGTGGTAGAGGCAGCAGCCACACCCTGAAGACCAGTGCTTGCTCCTCAGTCATGAATTTTGTTGGCCAGTCTCCAGAATTCCCTTGGTTTCTGCCAGTTTTTCAAGCCTATTCCTTCATGCCAGCCCTGTCCTCCATCCAGATTTATTTTGTGAATCTTCTATCTCTGCTAAATTCCCTTCTTGTGTTAGCAGTTCAAATTTTTTCTCTTGTTATTAAGGAAGAATCCTGATGGATCCAGGGAGGAAAGAAACATTGTATCATAAGACACAATTTGGACATGTCTGGATGCACACACACTGATAGGCATACACTGTTCTCCTATCACTCATTATGGTGGTGGTAGTGGTGGTTAAAAAGGATATTTGTTAAGAACCCAGATCTGCTATTCTTAATAGATCTTAAAAAATGACCAAACCCTTATAATAACAAAAACAACTGCAGAAATAAGCCTTCCCATGTGTAAATGTTGGTTTGCAAAGTCCTTTCACATAAATTCCTTCATTTTATATGTGCTCCTGCATGGTAGGCAAATTAGATAGTATTCATGGCTCATAGATTAAATTAATAATAGCTATCATTTATTGAACACTTCTTGTGTGCCAGGCACTGTGCTAAAGGCTTTATGTACCCAAATATCAACCCTGATAAGGAGATATTATCCCCATATCACAGGTAATGAAATTGAGGCTTGTGCAAGGTCATATGGATGATGTGAGAACTCAAACTCAGCTCTGTCTTTTTTAGTGTCTTGGGGCATATGGGATCTTAGTTCCTTGACCAGGGATCAAACCCATGCTCCCTGTATTGGGAGTGTGCAGACTCTCAACCACTGAACCACCAGGGAGGTCCTGAACTGAGAGTTCTGTTCCAAACTCCAGAGTTCTGTCTTGATGACAAAGGCTGTGGGCTTGTAACTTACACATAGCTTGGTGCCAGTGAGAGACATTGCTATCACTAGAATCCAGGTCCTGAATCAGGAACATTTCCATTCTGTTTAGCTATGGCTTGTTCATGCAGAGATGTTTAAGATCACAGAAAATTATTTTCATATTTCCCACTCTCTACCTGTCATGGTGCCTAAAATCCTTAGTCAAAGATGAATTGCTCTGTTTGAAGATTGATCAAGGGACACAAATGCACATGTGCCTGTAAGGAGTAAGATGCTGTTTTATCAGCTGGGGGTGGGGGTAAAACGGCTCTGGAGCCTATCCAGAAAGGGTTAATGTAGTCATCATTTCACTGTGTATTTGCTTATCAAATACTCATGTGGCAACAGCCTCAGGTTCTTATCTATAAAATATGAAATGGGGACAGTAACAACAACAGAAACAATAATAATACCTTCTGGAGTTCTGGTAAGGACAAAAGCTATTAAAACAGAGAAAGTTCTTAGAGCATGCCTGGTGTATATCAAGTATTCTTCAGGTATTAAAAATAAATTAACTAAAAAACAAAAAAATTTGACTTCAAAAAAAGAGATAAAAATAGAAAAACTTCTCAATTTCACCTGTTTCCTCTTTGGATTTTTTTTTTTCAATAATAGTTATTTTATTTGTTTCCTCTTTAGATTCTTTAAAAGATATTTATTTATTTTATTTATTTATCTGGCTGCCTAGGTCTCAGTTGCAGCACACAGGATCTTTTACTTGCGGGCATGTGGAATCTCCTAGTTGCAGAATGCAGGCTCTAGTTTCCTGATGAGGCATTGAACCCAGGCCCCCTGTGTTGGGAGCATGGAGTCTCAGCAACTGAACCACCACAGAAGTCCCTCCTCTTTCTATTTAAAAATTGTTTTAGAAAGACAAGGAGGTGGGGCATAGAATAAAAGAAAATCTGAAAATATTAATTTACTCCTCCACACGAAGCAATTCATTTCATCTCTGTGCTGTACTTGTGCTTAGTTGCTCAGCTGTGTCTGACTCTTTGTGACCCTTTGGGCTGTAGCCCACCAGGCTCCTCTGTCCATGGGACCTTTCAGGCAAGAATACTGAGAGTGGGTCGCCATTCCCTCCTGCAGGGGATCTTCTCAATTCACGAACCAAACCCACATCTCCTGCTTCTCCTGCTTGGTAGGTGGATTCTTTACTCACTGAGCCATCAGGGAAGCCATGAGCCTTAGTAAAATGAAGGGAGTGTTTAAAATGTCCTAACATCTATAATTCTTGTTTTCAACCCCAAAGCAAAGGCTCAAAAGTAACGTAGCCTGGTCTGAAGCTGAAGCAGATTGTAAACTAAAGGCTTTGAGCAGATTTTGAGATAAGGATTTCATGCTTGCTTGTGTGTAGTGCAAAGCATTTTTTGCTGACATTGCAGAAGATTGTCATGGCAACCAGGAAGCTAAGTTTCCAAGTTTTAGGAATCCCCCTTCAGGGGAGGCAGATGTCAGTGGGCGTTCCTTTGTAATTAAGGGCGCTTGAAGGTTTTAGCTGATCAAGTCACTTTCAAGGTAATGTTCTAATACATCTGCCTCCACAGTTCACTAAGGAGCAGCGGCAGCAAGGCAGAAAGACCACCAGCCTCCATTCTATGAGACAGGCAATGAAAATGCATAATCCATGGTTTTCACCACTGGTTGCATTTTAGAATCACCCCTGGATATTCTAGTGTTTGGGCCTCTGATTCCCCAAATATGTCAGGTGACAAGGAATGGGGCCTGGGTATCAGCTGGCATTTTTGTCACTCTTCTGGGTGACATCATTGTTTCATCAAGGTTGAGAACTACTGAGCTGGAGTTTGAATCCCAGATCCACATCTTCCCGTACGGTTGTATGGTATTGGCCCAGCCTCTTCACTTCTCCACCTTGCGGATTTCTTCACCTATAAAATAGAGTAATATAAATAGCTTTACAAAGCTGTTGTGAAGCTTAAACACAAAAGTGCTGGGGCTTTCCTGGCAGTCCAGGGGTTAAAACTCTGTGCTTCCAGTACAGGGGTTGGGGAGTGTCCAGCCCCTGGTCAGCGAACTAAGATCTCACATGAGAACTAATATCCTACAAGCTGTGCAGCACAGCCAAAAAAATAATAATAATAAAATTTAAATATGAAAGTGCCTGGGAAATACCATTATATCAATGTTAGCTTCCTTTGAGTTAGAACAAGCCTGGGATTGGGAAACCCAGAAACAAATGTGCAAACTAATGTATTATATGCAAACAAATAAATCTGCATATAATGCGGTTTAAGTATTGGCTCAGAGAAAAAGGAACAGAATAGATACATTTTAAGTTGCATAACTATAGAAAAATATTTGTCCTTTCAAAGGTATTTACATATTTTATTCTGTTTGACTTTACAAAAGTCCCTGAAGTTGAAGTTATTGTTGTTCAGAGAAGTGAACTTGTTTGCTCAAGTTGTTACATCTCTTTGTTGGGTAAACTGATCAATTGCTAATGCTGTTCTAAGTTGCTTCAGTCATGTCTGACTTTGTGACCCCATGGACTATAACCCGCTGGGCTCCTCTGTCCATGGGATTTTCCAGGCAAGAATACTGGAGCGGGTTGCCATTTCCTTCTTCAGGGGATCTTCCCAACCCAGGGATTGAACCCACATCTCTTATGTCTCCTTCACTGGCATGCAGGTTCTTTACTACTAGCACCACCTGGGAAGTCCCCAAACTGATCAGTTAACCCCTGTTAATGGCTTCATGTGTCATCCTTCTAATTTAAGATACTTGTATTATCACAAGAGCTTTCTGAAGACTTAATGCTTTTGCCCAAAGGAAGTCAGTCCATTCATGAGGGAACTCTGTGGCAGGCTATGCTTCAGTCTGGGACTTTGGGCACCTTTCCATTAGGGCACCTTTTCCTTACACATCAGCTTATCCCTTCTGTGCATTCTCTATTTTCCAGACCCATCTGTTCTGTGCATGTGGTATTATTTAGTCAGAATATTTTATCTCACTTCCTATTTGGTGTGGAAGGAGTAATTTGGAAGGAATACCCCTCAGGGGACCCATGTGCATTAATAAGAAGGATCTGAGGCCACATCAAAATTAAAAATGCATGTATTCCACAATCTAGCTATTTCACCTCTAGGACACTTTTCTAATGACAGGCTCACTCATGCACAGAAGGAGTCATGTACCGTGCAAAGATGTCCATCACAGCATGATGAACCCCCTAACTGTTTATCAGGGTAATGTTAAGCAGAAAATAGCTTGTCCATATATATGTAATGTTATAGAGTACTAAGAAGAATGAGGTAGATCTGTATTAGCTAATACATGGTAATCATGATCAAGGGAAAGTGTTTAGTAAATAAATAAAATGTTACAGTATGTGTCTATATATATATAGATAATATATCTATAATTACATATTTTATTTTATTTGTAAATATACACACACTAGCTGTGTATCTACACACACTATATACACATATGTGTATATACATATATGCATATATGTGTACGCACACACACACATATACTAAAGAGCACAAAAAAGTTGCTACCAGTGGTTATCTTTAAGACTCACAAGAAGACCACCTCATTATATGTTGTGTGGGTAGGTTTCAAAGAAGTCTTTAGCCTTGTCCATAATTTTCAAATCTGTATAAGACCATATTTGCATTACACAAGGGCAGGTACAGGTTTGATCCCTGGGTTGGAAATATCCCCTGGAGAAGGAAAGAGCAACCGGCTCCAGTATTCTTGCCCGGGAAATCCCATGAACAGAGGAGCCTGGAGGGCTACAGTCCATAGTGTTGCAAAGAATTAGACACAGCTTAGCAACTAAACAGCCCTACAATATGTTTACATTATTATTGATATAATCAAAACATAATTTAAAGACCCAAATCCTTTTTTTTTAATTCAATCAATGCAGTAAGATATTTTTAAATGGGAGGGTTTGGAACAGAAACCTGGGGAAAGTTTCCATATTTAGTGCTATGCAGAAGGAAGCACAGACTTCCCAGGTATGGCTAGTGGTAAAGAACCTGCCTGCCAGTGCAGGAGATGTAAGAGATGCAGGTTTGATTCCTGGGTCAAGAAGATCCCCTGGAGGAGGGCATGGAAACCTACTCCAGTGTTCTTGCCTGGAGAATCCCATGGGCAGAGGGGCCTGTGGGGTACAGTCCATAATGTCGCAAAGAGTCTGACATGACAGAAGCACACAGAAGAAAGAGCCCTAGACTGGGAGTCAGGTTGTCCAGCTGTGGGACTTTGGAAGAGTTACTTTCCCGCTCTGAGTCTCTGTTTTCCCCTTGTTGCTTGAGGAGAAGTTTGGATCTGATTCATGGTTTTCTAACTGTGCTTCTCAGTGCCCTCGTGTTTCCAGAGGTGGCTCAGGGGCCACTGCATACCGTGTGTATGTGAGGAGGAGGGGTGTGCGACAGGGCTTGGAGACAGAGACCTGCAGAGAGAGGGGCAGGGAGGAGACAGAGAGCTAGAGGAGACAGGGAGAGAGAAGGGGGAGGGTTTCTGTGATTCCATTCAGCTCAGCTGTTCTAGGCAGAAGCAAGTAACAACAGAAGCTAGATTGGATTTAAATGTTTGTGTGTTGGGGGAAGCAGGAAAGAGGCTCCTAGCTGGATATTTCTACTGTGTCATCAGGAAGAACAGATTCAGCCCAGACTCCAGCCAGCTGGCCATACCAGTCCAGTCCCTTCATGCTGGACTTTGAGTCCTTTATGTTGGTCAGAGCAAACAGAAGAGAGAAGGATGAGCTGAGTGACCTGGGTGCAGAGTTCCATCCCCTCTGGTTGTCTCAGTACTCTGGGGGATTGGGCTCCCTCTTCTGGCTTTCTAGCCCCTAGAAGAACAGAGCTTAACTTTCAGGCAATTGCTTTTCCCAAAACTACCACCATTCATCAGAGACATACCACCAGACATCAGAGAAGCCACCATCATATTAAGAGAGAGAGTGCATGTGAGAGTGCTACTTGGTCTATAAAATGCTAAATGGAAGTTAGGTATCATTTTCATCACCATCACACACTGGCATATAAATATTTGTTCAAAGAATGCCTTCTTAATAGCTTTTCCTTTCAGAGGAGGTATGAAGTAATGGCAAAAATCTGCCTTGATATTAATAAGATCTGGGTTCAAATCTCAGCTGTATACTAACGTGATGTGCATGACCCAAAGCAATAATAATAATAATTGTGCATTTATGCACCAGCCTTTGCTGTCTTTAATCTCCTTTATCTTACTTTTTTCAGTGACACCATGAGGTTAGTGTTAATATCCCCATCTTATAGATGGAGAAACTGAGACTCAAAGAAGCTAAGAAAGTTATTCAAAGTTGCACACTTTATAAATAGCAGAGTCAGGAATTGAACCCACATCTACATTGGAGAAGGAAATGGCAACCCACTCCATTGTTCTTGCCTGGAGAATCCCAGAGACAGAGGAGCCTGGTAGGAGGCCGTCTATGGGGTCTCCCAGAGTTGGACACGACTGAAGCGACTTAGCAGCAGCAGCTACATTATTTGAGAATCATTGTTATTAACCTTTCTAAAGTTTTCCCTGTCTGCTTACTTCAGTTCTACCTATTTTTCAGGGTGATCATAGGGACAAAACACAGCACAGCACAGCGTGGGGATTGATTGAGCCAGTTTATATGACCTGTCCTTTTATTCCTAACCCGGGATATACATTTACAAGCAGGAAACAGTATAGTTTTGTATATGAAAGAGAGTAGAAGGAGCTCTTTTACTAGTGATACTAAAATGCACACTTGTACTAGTGATTTTTGTGATAGGGCCACCTCTTTGTGGGCAAGTAAGACTGTGAGTAAGAGACTGTGCATAGGGAAGTTTGTCACTTCTGGAATGAAAATTATTTTTCTCTCTCTTCTCCAACCAAATATTCCCCATTAGACTTCTCTCGAAGCATGATGGGAAAAGCACATTCAGGACAGGTGGAATTACAAATTCTACAGTGCTCTGCTCTGGCTATGGCCACCGCTCCCAGCATGAATATCTCTGCTCATTCATTTATTGCTCCTCTGGGAACTGGCAGTCTCCATCACTGTGTTGCCAGGCAACCAAAACAGCACCTGCATCAGAAGATGAACAAACCAATCAGGGCAGTCAGAGGAGGAGCTTTACCTGGTTGGCCTCCAAGATAGAAAGAGGACTCTCTGGGTTGACTCAGGACTGTGGCTACTGGAATCAGCATCAGAGCTGGAGGGAACTTGGGAAATCTGAAATCTCTCATTTGGAGAGGCCAGGCTGGGTGGGAGTGAAGTCTTAAAGGTCACACAATAACTCTGAGGCAGAGTCAGGAGAACAAGTCAGATGTGAAAACCAGGCTAATGTTCCATCCTTATACTTCACTGCCATCATTTCCAAACTCATGAGTCGGGCACAGCCCTTGTATCAGGCCTTCTGCTTGGTGAGAGGTGCAGAAAGCATTTAGACACTGTCCCTCAATCCTTTATTACTCCTCCATATTCGAGGCAGTATAGCATGGTAGTTAAGGGCACAATATCAGCTCAAACACTTACCTCTTATGGGAGAATGCAGATTACTTAGCCTTTCTGTGCTTCAGTTTACACATTTATACATTTCGCATATGTAAAATGCTGATAAGGATGAGAATAAAATAAGCACAATAGAGTGAAAATGTCAGTTGCTCAGTTGTGTCTGACTCTTTGTGACCCTATCAATTGTAGCCTGCCAGGCTTCTCTGTCCATGGGATTTTCCAGGCAAGAATACTGGAGTGTGTTGCCATTCCCTTCTCCAGGGGATCTTCCTGACCCAAGGATCAAACCTGGGTCTCCTACATTGCAGACAGATTCTTTACAATCTGAGCCACCAGGGAAGCCATGCCTACCACAAAGCAAGGTTCAATCAATGATGGTCACGAATGGGGCACCAGAGCTTGGAATTGGTGGCTTGGGTTCAGTTCTTGGCTCCACCTTGTATTCACTGCACAATCACTGTCAAGTTACCTACAATTTCTGTGACTTAGTTTGCTTACCTGTAGAATGAGCATGACAGCAGAGCCTCCGAGGAGCTAAAGTCATTTAATATAAAGTGTGTAGAACAGCTTCTGATGCATGGTAAGTACTCTATACATTTTCATTAATACAGTATATCAACAAATTATTTATTGAGCACTTAATATGTAACAGGCACTGTCCTGTGAGCTGTGGATATAAAAATAAGCAAAATAGGCAAGTCTGTCTCAGTTTTCATGGAATTATGACTATTGTTACCTTCTTAATAATATCTCTTTACTTCTCAGTCCCTGCAACTAGATAAACATCTTGAAAGCAGGGGCATGTGATTGCTCGTAATTGTATTACTTATGCCTGACACAGAGTCTGAAGCAGTACATGTTCAGCAAATACTTGTTTGATAAATACCTGGCATTATGCAAAATACAGGACACTGGTTCTCAATGGGGGATGAATTTGTTCCCCAAGGAATGTCAAACAATGAGAGGAGACATCTTTGGCTTTCGTGCCTTGGAGGACGGGGAGAGGTGATGCTGGTGCTGTGGTGGACAGAGGCAAAGAATGCTGCTAAACATCCTACAGTACTTGGGACAGCCTCCCACAGCAAAAACTTATCCAGCCCCAAATGCTAATAGTGCTGAGGTTGAGAAATTCTGGTGTCAGAGATCAGAGAGGAACAAAGGCTTATGAAGACTCCTCCCCTCCAAAAGCTCTTGGTCCAAGGGGGCCATGATAACAAGGCACGTGGAATGCTGTGTGCAAGACAGGGAGAGCGCTATAAGGACAAAGCCAAGAGACCCTGGACAGAAGACGCTCCTGGTGCAGCTAATGGCTGAGCTGGTGCTTCAAGGACACATATGGTCTTCGGGCAAATCCTGTGTGTCCTGGGAGAAGTTGTAGGGCTTGGGGAATGCGAGTAGAGGGCCAACAGCACAAGCAAAGGCTTGAAAGTGGGAAGTGGTACAGTTTTTGTTAAAGTGCAAGAATCAAGTGGGGAGCTGAGGCTGTGGCAGGAGATCCTGGGGGCCCCACGGGAGGCATACTATAAGGCTTGGGCATGATGCAGTCAGCCAGAATTTCCCAAAATTGGTTCCCTGAGAACTAATCCTTTAAGATGTACCCAGAAAGAGCTGCAGGGAAAGAAGAATGAGAAAGTGCTTAATATCACTCCCTCCCCTTTTGGAGATTTGCCAGGCTCATTTGTATCATATGTTTTCTGAGAATTCCTCTGTTAAAGAAACTTGAATTATTTTATTGAATTTATCTCAGAGTTTTCCAAAGTTACTTGACCATGAAAACTTCTTTCCCAGACACCTGTCCGCATGGAGTCTGCAAACCTCTGTTTGGAAAGAGGAACCAGAGGAAACTACTGACTGTCTTGAAGAAATACCATGCCTGGGTTTGGTATTTCAGGATTATCTTCCTGGCTTCTTTGTGCAGTGTATTCAGAAGGCAAGAAATGTTTATACATGTTGTTTGAGCACTTGACCTCTGGGATGTACGCCCCACCAGACTTGGTATAGGGAGTGTGTTTATTAACCATTTTGTCCCTACCTCAGCCTGGTGTGCAGTCAGCACTCACTCCAGTTTTGAATGAAAGGATGTTGTTTCCAGTCTTATATTAGACCCTGAGGCTGAAGAAGAGAGAGGCAAACCCTATTCTCCTGCAGTGAACAGACGGGCAGGTGCGTAGCAGACATGGACTGACAGAATGGTTCGCATAAATAAGATGGAAGGTAGTGAGGATCAGAAATGGTGTGGGCCCTGGAAATCTGTTCTTTAAACTAGTTCCTTGACTACTTCTGATGTCCAAGGGTCGGCATTTGGAAAACCTTGTTTGCCAATCAGAGATGACCCCAAGTTTGATTATCTTACTGAGATCAAGGTCTCAACCTTCTTACACTGGCTATTCTTGATCCCTATCCCTTGGGGTCTCTAAGTCCCTGGACTCACTGCCCCTGACCAGTGAGTGACCCCAAATTCTTGATCCTGCTTGGATCCTCTGATCGACCCTGGAGCAATACAGGTCCTTCATAGCCCACAAACCCTAAGAGGAACATCTCTGCTTGACATTGAGGGAGAGGTTTGTCTCTGACATACACCTCTCTACCCTCCCCACAACACTCTTGGCTCCCTCCTGGCTGTAGCACTGCATTCCTGAGTCTGCATGATCTGCCTGAATACACCTACAAGATAAAGTACATTTATGTTTTCATGTAAGCTGTGTACACACTAAAGCTGCTTGGTGTTTGATGTTAAGTTTAAAAAAAGAGAGAAAGAGGACTATGTGGTCTTTTAGGAGAGGCTGTGAGACTTTCCTTCATTTCATCCTGGAGAGCGTTTCCTGTGGAAATGAAAGAGAAAAAGTCTCTGGTTGACTTCTTTGTGGCACGCCTGCATGCTCAGTCACTTGTCGTGTCCAACTCTTTGCAACCTTATGGACTGTAGGCCACCAGGCTCCTCTGTCCATGGGATTCTCCAGGCAAGAATACTCAAGTGGGTTGCCATGCCTCTTCCAGGGGATCTTCCCAACCCAGGGATAGAACCTGCATCTCCTGCATTGCATTCTTTACCCACTGAACCACCTTGGAAGCAGGAGTTTGTGGCAATTGGAGTCATTTTCTTAATTGGTTGATTGGAAAGAGAACAGTTGTGACTGCCTTAACAGGTAGTTCTCAAATTCCAGCTTGTAGATAAGTTTCACCAGAATCATCTAAGAATCTTATGAAAGAGTTATGCCCAGGCCTCACATGAGATCTTGTGAATCAGGGTCTCCACAGGTAAGGTACAGGAACACTTATTTCCAAAAATATTCCCTTGAGATTCTCATATCGCAATCTCATTCTCAATCTCACAGTTCAGATTGGTAGGTATAGTGGGTGATGGACCATTTCTCAGCCTAGCACAGTGTCATCCTCTCATTAAGCCAGCTCTGACTCTTTCTGTCCCAACTCTAAGTCACAACCCAGCATCACCCACCACAGCCCACAATGCATAGCCCCAAGATCCTTTCTCATCAATTCTTGGACCAAGCTCCTACCAGCTAAGGTTGTTCAGTCCTGGCTGTCAGATGCTGGCCTATGAACCCCCAGGGCTTGCCCCCATTGCAGCTGCACCCTGCCCCCGGTGAGTCCTCAGCACAGATGTTTCTGGGCAAGGGAGAAAATCAATTTTTCCTGTAGCTGTCTCAAGGGATATGCATTTCCTATCATTGGAGTTGGTAATTTCCCTGATGATGGGAACATCATGTCAGCGCTCATCCAATTTAAACAGGTCGTGTACTAACTGGATCATCATCCCCATAGGGAATAGGGGCAGGATGGAAGTGCCTATTTCTGCTCAAGAGAAGACTGAGGGGTTAGTTTTATTCCCTTTAAACTTTATTCCCAAAGTTTAAATAGACTTTGCTGACATTTTCTTATTGGATTTCACTACAGTTCCTTAAGATAGCAAAGGAATTTGCCTTTAATTGAGTCAAGAGGCTTGCATGTGCCAACCCATGTCTTTACTGAATGGGGCTGAAGTTCAGAGTTCAGAGTATACATACATAACCTTGATTACTGAACCTTAAATCAGTCTCTAAATAAAGTCATATTTTACAAAGTGTAAACTAACGATCAAAAGGAATTTTAAACTATGCCTGACTCTCTCAAAGACGAATAAAAAGAGCCTATCTTGTAACCTAGAACAACTTTTTTTTAAATTAAATTTTACTTTTAAAAAGTGTTTATTTTTGGCTACATCAGGTCTTAGCTGCAGCACACAGCTTCTTTAGTTGTGGCACGTGGGCTCAATGGCCCTGTGACGTGTGGGATCTTATAGGGATCGAACCCCCATCCCCTGGATTGCAAGGCATATTCTTACTCACTGCACCACCAGGGGAATCCCCTAGAACTACTTTTAAAAGTCCCTTTTAGTCTTTCTTTCTCCTCTTTCTCATCCCTTCTGTGCTTCTCAACTCATCCTCATGAAATCCTTCAGACTCTTAACACCCAACCCTTGCAGCTTTTATTTTTACTTCCTTTCTCTCTCTCTCCCCCCCCCCCCTTTTTTTCTTTTTTGGTTTTCCAGGCCTGTTTNTTTTGGATCTCCAGGCCTGTCTCTTCATTCATATTCTTCATATTCTGAATTTTATCACAGAACCCTGATAACTGGACTAGCATGCCAAAACTCTACTAATTGCTGTTTATTATGAACATTTATTAGCACTTACTAATATTTTTAATCACCATAATATCCTCATAAGATGGGTATTGATATTATTCCCATTTTAATGATGACTAAATCCAGGCTCAGAGAGATTAAGGAACTGGTCCAAAGACACTCAGTTTGTGAGTGGTGGAATCAGACAACTTTTGAAAAACATTTTTCAAAGGTGAGTAGAGAATTTGGAGGCTGGGAACATAGGCACACTAATAACACAGATGGGGTTATCGTCTGTCCTGCAGATCACAGTCCTGTGAACAGCCACCATGACAGTATTCCTATAACCCTCCCGCTGCACAGGGGGCGTTCAGACCTCCTCTCTTCTAACGAGGAGCTTCCTTCTTGGGTCTCACTCTCTTTCTCATCTTAAATTCCTCCAGGTCCATTATCTGCTTATTCTGGTGATTCGTATTGTCTCTCTGTGCCCTGATGTCAACAGGAAAGGGGGTGAACTGGCTGAATCAGCAGAGGGCCAGCATTTGTAAATGTTAGGAGGAAACAGCATAGCCTTGCTTCGCATCTTCTTCCTCACTCTTTAAAGCCTGGTCTCTTGCTTGTTTGCCAGGACACCCTTTCAGCTCTCCTTTTCTTCCATAGAATTCCCTTATGTGTCATTGTAATGCAGAGTAACTTATCTTTGTTGTGTGTTTCCTCCTACGATCATGATTATAGTATGAGTCATCATCTGAGCAAGAAATGGCCTTAAGAAAAAGAAATAAGTGAAAAACAAGCTATGGTCTCATAATAAGCAGATTTACAGAGGAGACAGAATTCTGTCTTTAGCCCTCTGTCCAGAAAGTATACAAGGGACAAGTGAAAAAAGTGAAGTCGCTCAGTCGTATCCAACTCTTTGCGACCCCATGGACACCAGGCTCCTCCGTCCATGGGATTTTCCAGGCAAGAGTGCTGGAGTGGGTTGCCGTTTCCTTCTCCAGGGAACTTCCCGACCCAGGAATCAAACCCAGGTCTCCCACATTGTAGACAGACGCTTTCCGTCTGAGCCACCATTTGATCTTAGCCAAAAGGCCGAGAAGCGAGGGAGAGGGGGTACCTATTCCCTGGTCTGGCATGTTTTCCATATATCTGACATTTACTGAGTTTTTTTTTAAATAGGTGCCAGATACTGCTCCAAGTGCTTGACACCTATTAACATTTCTAATCAGCATGTCTTCATAATATGGTTATTGATATTGTTCCCATTTTAACGATTAAGGTTCAGAGAGATTAAGAAACTGGTCCAAAAACACTCCACTTGTGAGTGGTAGAATCAGAATTTAAACTCAAATCCTTGCTAGAACCTTCACTGTTAACCACTGTGAAACTGCTTCTCTACCTTTTAATCCAAGTAGCTGGTTAGATTCTTTACTAAAAATATAGTGATAATCACATTCCAGTAAAAGAATTATATTTTCTTAGCCTGGAGAAGTAAAAGTTTGGGAAGGTAGAAGGTAGGACAGCTAATATGTGATAAGGATGGCATTTGAGGTCAGTTGTTACTCCAGTCTCATGGGTTTTTAACACTTCAGTAGTTGAAGAATTTCATTGACAGTGACAAGGAAAATCCTTACACCAATCTTTAGGAGATTTTGTTCATTATTTTTCTGAAAGAAAAAAAAATAAGGTATTTTTTCCCTTAGGTGCATTCGTCAACTGGGCCTCATTTCTGCTGTTCTGCTTGCAAGTCTTATATACCAGTGGTGTCAAATTTTCTCATTATTCCACATAATGCCCCAATGAGGAACCATAAGTAAAACAGTCCTCATTATTCAGAAGAGGTGACTGAGGCTTAGAGAACTTTAGTAACTTTCCGTGATTACATAGCTCAGAGGTAGTAAAAGTTGAATAATTGTTGAAAAAGTCTTGGAGGAAAAAGATTTATGGTGATCCTTATTCATATCTATGGAGACTTCCTTGAAGAGCTTTGCATTATATAGTCGAGTGATTAAATCTGAAATTCTATATTCCTTCACAGAATCACATTCTTTTTCTGTTTCAGCCTCTTGTAGCTGCTTTAATTGGATGAGATTAGAGAAGCAGAGTAAGTGGAAAGTTTTCCTTTCATGAGCTCTGGGCACCATCCACCTAAAATGTATCTTCCAGACAAGGTGATGTCATTCAGATTAGACATGTCTTTAGAGACTGATAACACGCTTCCTGTGAGTGAGTCACCTTCCTCTGGGTTGTCAGAATTAGGCAGCATCAAATCTAATAAACATTGATAGGCCGGAAAGAATTCTAATGTACACCATGAGGTCAAAGAAATTCAGTATCTGAGACAGTAGTAACTTAGATCTGTTTCTCCTCTGATCAACCCTGGAACTTCTTTTCACCCATGCTTTCAAATATATAAGGCAATATACAGGGATATGAAATAATAACTACTAATATTTGGAAATAAACCTTCCTAACTGACTAAATAAAGATACCTGTGGAACCTAAATCAGAGTACCTGACTTCTTCCTTGATTCTTATTTAGGCAGTTGTCGCCATACACCACACCATCCCACTGAACATATACGCAATCCTTCTTGATGATGACAATGTACTTGAGATGGGATAAATTATAAATAGATTAGTTCTTGGAATTTAGTTAGTTCTTGGCTTCAGCTATGGCCTTGTGGATGCAAATTTCCCTCTCTGTTCGAGAGACTTGTGTTTAGTAATTTTCAGGATTCTTCATCTTTCTTAATACCTGTGTGTATATGTGTGTGTGTGTATGCTAAAGTACCAGATCTTCAGGAATTTGAAAGAAAAGCTTCAGATATAGACCTAGTGCCAATCAAGTTTGTCTTCTGTCCCTGGTGCTGAATTGTACAAGCCATTAGGGTTCCAAATGTGGTTACTTTTAGCTGACAAGGAAAAGGTAAAAGAAACAAAACCAAATGTTTAGACCTCATAAAAACCTATAGATATGGAAAATAGTGTTTAGCAATATGCCTATGAGTGAAATGAATATTTGTTGTTGTTCAGTTGCTAAGTCGTGTCCAACTCTTTGCAGCCCCATGGACTGCAGCACACCAGGCCCCTCTTCACTGTCTCCCAGCATTTGCTCAGATTCATGTCCATTGAGTCAGTGATGCTATCTAACCATCCCATCCTCTGCTGCCCCTTCTCCTTTTGCCTTCAATCTTTCCTAGCGTCAGGTTCTTTTCCAATGAGTTGGCTCAGCAGAAATAAACATGGACAAACTTAAAAGGAATCTAATGTGCTTCTCTATTGCTTTTTCCATGATCCAGCAGATGTTGGCAATTTGATCTCTCGTTCCTCTGCCTTTTCTAAAACCAGCTTGAACATCTGGAAGTTCACAGTTCATGTATTGCTGAAGCCTGGCTTGGAGAATTTTGAGCATTACTTTACTAGCGTGTGAGATGAATGCAATTGTGCGGTAGTTTGAGCATTCTTTGGCATTGCCTTTCTTTAGGATTGGAATGAAAACTGACCTTTTCCAGTCCTGGGGCCACTTCTGAGTTTTCCAAATTTGCTGGCATATTGAGTGCAGCACTTGCACAGCACTGAGAGTTCCAGAAAAACATCTATTTCTGCTTTATTGACTATGCCAAAGCCTTTGACTGTGTGGATCACAATCAACTGTGGAAAATTCTGAAAGAGATAGGAATACCAGACCACCTGACCTGCCTCTTGAGAAATCTATATGCAGGTCAGGAAGCAACAGTTAGAACTGGACATGGNGAGTGAACTCTGGGAGTTGGTGATGGACAGGGAGGCCTGGCGTGCTGCGATTCATGGGGTCGCAAAGAGTCGGACACGACTGAGCGACTGAACTGAACTGAACTGAATGTGCTACTCACTACTCATTAGCTGTGTGACTCTGGACAAATTATTTCTCCTCTACCCTGTAGAACTATCACAAAGCGTTTTTAAAGGAGTTAGTGTACAAAAATGCTAAAAGCTGAATCTTTAATATTGAAAGTGCTATGTACTAATAAGAAGTTATTATTACTCTTTCCATTTTGCTAAGGATATTTATGAATTACATATTCAAGACACAGAGTAATAATTAAAATTTATTGAGAGCTTATCTGTATGAGATGTACTAGTTCACTATTTCCTTTGCAGTATTTCTTTTGTAAGAGAGGAACTTCATAGACAGAGAGGTTAAATAACTTTCCCAGGGCCACATAGCAGTTTTATAACTAAGATTTGAAACTAGGTTATCTATATCCAAAATCTGGGCCCTTAAGTGCAACACTGCTGCTTCTCAATATTTTTGATTTTCCACAATTGGTGATGTAGAAGGCAGGCTGGATATGGAAGTAGTATTTTCTGTAGGTGAGACAGTGGTGGCTCAAAGAGAATTTGGGGTTAAAAATTTTCTTTCAGTATTGGAATGTAACAGCCTCACATAGAGCAAGATAAATTTACAAAATTTTAGTCTTTTTCCTTGAGGAGATAGGAAGATAAGCATTTTTTCCCTTTCCTTTTCCAATTAGCATAGTTAGCATTTAGACCCTAAACATGTGCTATGTATATTTTATCATTAATATTAATGCAGAGATTAGAATATGTTATGCCTTTTGTTTTACTGCCCTCACCTCTGATCCAATGATTAAAATAATTTCAATAATCCATTTTGTTTATTGTGCCAATAGTCTAAACTTGAATACTGAATATCCTTCACTTGAAATCCCACTTGCAGTCTGAGTATAATAAACTGTAATTCACGTCCAATCTGGATGGATGTGCTTATACACCACTGTTTTGTTTTCAGTTCTTTTCAAAACTAGGCTTCTTTTCAGAGATATCTGAAGTGTATGTACTATTTTCAATTTGCAGTAGGAGACTGGCATATAAAAGAAATAATGAAAGCTGCATTATTATGTTCCCAGAAAATAACTGGTAATGGTGTAATCAATTTTCTCAGGGCAATTTCTTTTTCCCCTATTGACTGCTCAACCTCCATCCATCTGAATGGAAAAAAAATGTTAAGCATGTGTGGATTGCTGTTGGGCATGGACTAAATTCCTCAAGTACAGCAGCTTTACAGGTAAATCGGTTTATACTTCTCAGTCTGCCATGTCGTCATTATTGGCCAAGGTCTTAAAAGCTCTTTTCTCATTAGTCAGTAATAGGCATAGCTACAAGTCATCTTCAGTGTGAAATGTACCAGGCAGGAGGAGCTAACATTTATTATTTACTATGCGTCAGGACCCTGGCTAAGTTCTTTGCTACACCATTTCATTTAATCCTTGCAATGACTCATTGAGATATGTGCTGTCTCCCCATTGTATAGATTAACAAACTGAGGCACAGAAAAATAAATCAACATGCCATGGTCATACCTGTTAGTCATAAAAATTGGTGGCTGGTATTTTAAGCCAAGCAGTCTGACTTCAGAGCCCAGGCTCTCTGTTTCTATGTTCTGCTGCTTTCTATCTACTCAAGGTTTTCAAATCCTTAGATGTCAACTCAATAACATTGAATTAGCTTTTATTTGTGCCAGGGACTGTGTGAGACACAAAGGATGTTAAGATTATTCAGATGTAGTTTTCTTACGCTGAGGTCCTTATGGCTTAGTATGAAATTCATTGTAATAAAAGCAGAGAGGGTTACAGAAGAGAAAGAAGACAAAGAGGAGTAAAAGAGAAGTGGTCAGGGGGATCTCCACAAGATATGACACTGGATCTAAGCTTTAAAACTCAGGGGACTTCCCTGGTGATCCAGTGGTTAAGACTCCATGCTCCCAATGCAGAGGGCTCTGGGTTCAATCCCTGGTCAGGGAACTAGATCCCTCATGCTTACAATAGAACGGGTGCAGCCAAATACATAAATAAGTAATTTTAAAAAGTGAAAATTCAGAGGAAACAGCATGTGTCAAGGCTTGGAAATGTGACAATGAATGGCACAAAACAGATGGGAGACACTGGGCACAGAGATTTGAAGCTAGGCTTCTTGGATTTGAATCCTAGTTCTACCTGGTGGTCAGTGGCAAGTTCCTTGCCTTCTTTGTGCTGTAGTTTCTCATCTCAACAATGATGCTTTTGAACTGTGGTGCTCGAGAAGACACTGGAGAGTCCCTTGAACAACAAGGAGATCAAACCAGTCAGTCTTAAAGGAAACCGATCCTGAATGTTCATTGGAAGGATGGATGCTGAAGCTCCAGTACTTTCACCGCTTGATTCGAAGAGACCCTGGAAAAGACCCTAATGCTGGGAAGGACTGAGGGCAGGAGGAAGAGCGGGTGACAGAGGATGAGATGGTTGGATGGCATCATAGACTCAATGGACACGAGTTTGAGCAAACTGCGGGAGATAGTGAAGGACAGGGAGACCTGGTGTGCTGCAGTCCATGGGGTCACAAAGAGTTGGACACGACTGTACAACTGAATAATGAACAACAGCAGCAGCTGTGCAGTGAGGATGGTAATACTGTTAACTCCTTGATTGTGCAGTAAGGACTAAATGTGAGGGCTAAGATATGCAAATCACTCAGAGCAGGGCATGTTTATTAAAAGCACTCCGTAGCAGCTAGCTATTGCTCTTATTACCCACCATCTTTATTATTTTTATGCTTATTACTATTTCATTGTTCTATTAGACATCATACGGACTAGACTGGATCATACACTGTAATTTTCTTTCAAGCTTTGCCATGCTTTCCAGAGACATCAGCTCAGTTAACAAACCCAGCTTCCTCACAGAATGAATAAATATGGCCTTCTCTTCCCTTCTCCATTCTGTTGAGAAGAGCCCAGCAATTTAGGGCTGCTTGGAAATTTCCCCTCTAGGAACAGTTTTACTCCAGACTCCAAGGAAAGAAGGAAGAAAAGCAAAGCAAGGATGCTCTGCTGAAGAAGAAACCGATGAAAGTGGGTCACAGTCTTTCTCCCCAGACAATGAAATCATTGGCCAAAGTGACACTGTTCTTGCATGTGTTCAGGAACTTGTCTCAGGGGCTGTCATCCCTCCGAGCGCTGGGTTTCATAGAGCTAGAGGCAGCAGGCTTGTGAGGGTGAGGCTTCTGTTTATCCTCTCCCCTCTTTCTCTCAGGTGTTCTTTTGCACATTTTGAAATAACAAAATACAGTGGAAATTACATCATAACGATAGCCAGAAAACCTGGATTCTTGTCCCAGCTTTGACATTAACTGGGTAATGATAATTGCTGCCTTTTTTTATAGTGCCTGCTGTGTGCCAGACCCTGTTGTTTATGTGATACTTTAATTGATTTAGTCATCGCAAAGGTTCAAGGATTTGGTATATTAGTCAGGATAAGCCAGGTCATACTATAATAACAAATCGCTACCAAATCTCAGTGGTTTGTTTCTCACCCATGCTCTGTGTTCATGGTAGGTCTCTGGGTACCCTATTCCACGCTGTCTTTACCCCAGGATCCAAGCTGTTCGAAAAGCCTCCATCTGAAATGTTTTAGATTTCATGTCAGGGAAAAGGAAGAGACAAATCACACATGGTCTCTTCAGTGCTTCCACATGGAAGTGACATAGTCACAGGGCTCCCATTTAATGGCTATATTTAGCTTCTAGTGGGCATGGAAGAGATATCTTATTATCTACCTGAAATAGGAGAACCAGAATATTGGTGAACAGCTACCATAATATACTGTTATTATCAACATTTTATAGAGGAGGAAGCTGAAAACAGGGAGGTTAAGTTGCCCAAAGTTACATAGTTCGGCAAGTGGAAAAGCTAGGATTTGAACTCAAGTGGTCAGCTGCAGAGACTGCTGTTGACTACTGTGCATAAACCTTTTTCAAGGCACTGAACTTGTCCAAGTTTCAGTTTCCCCATATGTAAAATTAGGGGGAAATCTCTTTCTTTCATCCCTCACAAAGGTAAACATAGACATTATCATCCATCCATCCATCCAACTATTCATCCACTCCACTCTTGGTAGTGGATGAATAGGTAGTAATTGGTATACCTATTGTGTGCCAATTATTGTTCTAATTGTTTTGAGTTATTAGTGAATAAGCCTAAGTCTCTGTGTTTGTGTGGGGTATATTCTTCCATGCCCTAGGAGACCCTGGTCTAGTAACCTTATATATGCAGATGACACCACCCTTATGGTGGAAAGCAAAGAACTAAAGAGCCTCTTGATAAAAATGAAAGAGGAGAGTTAAAAAGTTGGCTTTAAACTCAACATTCCGAAAACTAAGATTGTGGCATCTGGTCCCATCACTTCACAGCAAATAGAAGGGAAACAATGGAAACAGTGAGAGACTTTATTTTGGGGGGCTCCAAAATCACTGCAGATGGTGACTGCAGCCATGAAATTAAAAGACGTTTGCTCCTTGGAAGAAAAGCTATGACCAACCTAGACAACATATTAAAAAGCAGACATTATTTTGCCAACAAAGATCCATCTAGTCAAAGCGATGGTGTTTCCAAATTAAAAAAGCTGAGTGCCAAAGAATTGATGCTTTTGAACTGTGGTGTTGGAAAAGACTCTTGAGAGTCCCTTAAACTGCAAGGAGATCCAACCAGTCAATCCTAAAGGAAATCAATCCTGAGTATTCATTGGAGGGACTGATGCTAAAGCTGAAACTCTGATACTTTGGGCACCTGTTGTGTAGAACTGACTCATTTGAAAAGACCCTGATGCTGGGAAAGATCGAGGGCAGGAGGAGAAGGGGACGACAGAGGATGAGATGGTTGGATGGCATCACCGACTCGTTGGACCTGAGTTTGGGTAGACTCCAGGAGTTGGTGATGGACAGGGAGGCCTGGCTTGCTTCAGTCCGTGGGGTCACAAAGAGTCTGACAGAACTGAGTGACTGAACTGAACTGATGAGACCCTGGATATTAATAAAATAAATAAAGGAATAAATCAGTAAGCCAGATAAGGATAAATGCTCTGAGGTCAGTAAAATGTGTGGTACTACTATAGTCTGGATTGTGTCCCCCTTTAATTCATTTATTGAAAGCCTAACCCACAATGTGATAGTATTTGGAGAATAGCACTTTAAGAGATGATAGGGTTAGATGAGGTCATGAGGGTGGGGGCTTCATGATGGGGTTCGTGGTTTTATAAGAGGAGGAAGAGCAAGAGATCACTATTCCTCTACCAAGTAAAGTGAATTCGCTCAGTCGTGTCAGACTCTTTGCAACCCCATGGACTATATAGCATACTATGCTCCTTCATCCATGAGATTTTCCAGGCAAGAGTACTGGAGTGGGTTGCCATTTACACAGCTAAAAAGGCAATCATCAGCAAACCAAGATTTCTCACAAGAAGCTGGACTGGCTGGCACCGTGATCTTTGACTTCCCAACCTCCACAACTGAGAAGTCTGTTGTTTAAGCCACCCCATCTATGCAGAAATCTGTATTCAGCCTGAGTAGACTAATTGCACATATGATAGAAAGTGACTAGGGAAGGCTCTTTAGATTGTGAGATCAGTGAAAGGCCATATCAGGAAGTGACATTTGATCTAAGTTTATCATGTGAAGAGCTAGAGAGCAGAGAGAATGACAAGCAAAAAGCCTCAGAGGCAGGAAGAAGCTGTGGCCTGTTTGGGAACAGAGAGGATTAGATTAGCTGTAGTGCAATGAATGAGAAGGAAACTGGCAGTTAATGAAAGCATAGAAGAAGGCAGGAACCAGACCATAAAAGAAAGATACAGATCAGTGGTTTTTACAAGATTTTGCAGCAGTAGCCTTGTTTTGAGATTTAAAAACCCCTTTGGGAATCTGCAGAAAACCATAGACGTGCTTATCAGTAAAGACCCTCATGTCCATACAGATCTCAGGTTGGTAACCTCTGAAAAATGTAAAGACATTTTGAATATCAGGGAAAGGGGAGAGAGAAAATGACATTGTTTGCAAGCTTCCTCTGTGCCAGAGGCTTTGCCAGTTACAATAAATTATTTATTTAACATGTTTTTTATAATCCCATTTGATAAATGTTGAAACTGGATATCAGAAAGGCTGAGCAATATGCTTTAGGTTCAGTGGGTAATAAATGATAAACAATTTGAATTAAAGTTGGCTTCTCTCCAGAAATATTATTTTTATATGATGTAGAGTCTGATTTCGTCCTGCCAATGGTATTTTTATTATTAGGTGAAGAGTCTATATTTTCAAACAGCTAAAGCAGTATCCGTTTCCTTTTCACTGGCTCTAGCTGAATAGCAGAGCAGCTCAGATTCTAAGTTTCCATTTCTTTACTGCCACAGTGATTATAATGTCAGCCTTTATTACTCCCAGCAGAGTGTTGAAATATAATCCCTACACCACTGCCAATTAAGGCATCATCAACTCTATTCACATTTGCTCCCTCTTTGTGAATGCTAGAAGACCTGCTCCAAGACTTTTCCAGTGGTTTAGTATTCTGCTCAAAGGAGACATTTACTGAGCATCATCCTTCTTAATTAGGGACCTAATGTATTGCAGTCAATCCTTTGTACAAGGGGAGGATGGAGACCTAAAAAGGAGGCGTGACCATTCATTTCAAGGTAATCAGCTTTGAAGCTGCTTGACAATGGATATTGATTTCCTCATGCCTGGAAAACCTCTGGAGAGAGGTTTCTGATCTCAGCAGTCTGGGCAATACATGTGTTACCTTATTCACTCAACATACAAGGCCAGAGAATGGATTATAATGCAATGAGCAAAGAAACTACCTTCTCTGAAAAAACACACGCTTGAGAATAATTGTAAGGCTCCTCTTTGATCAAAATGAGGAAAAGTTGGAAACAGACCAGCAAACCCCATTTCCTAACTTCTTCTAACCTTATGTACAAGCTAATCCTATATAGCACAATTCTAATTCTGTTATTTCCAATGGTTTTATTGCCCCATTTTAAGGATGAAGAAATTGAGGTTCAGAGATGTGAGTCACAGAGCAAGTAAAAACCTGAGTGGAGAACTGAATTCTATTTTGGTCTAAGTTGCTGTTGTTGAGTGGCTCAGCCATGTCCGACTCTTTGTGACCCCATGGACTGCAGCACACTAGGATTCCCCGTTCTTCACCATTTCCTGGTGTTTGCTCAAGCTCCTGTCCTTTGAGTCAGTGATACTGTCCAACCTTCTCGTCTTCTGTTGTCCCCTTCTTCTCCTACTTTCAAGTGTCTTTTAATTTCATGACTGCAGTCACCATCCACAGTGATTTTAGAGCCCAAGAAAATAAAGTCTCTCACTGTTTCCATTGTTTCCCCATCTATTTGCAGTGAAGTGATGGGACTGGATGCCATGATCTTAGTTTTTTGAATGCTGAGTTTTAAGTCAGCTTTTTCACTCTCCTCTTTCACCTTCATCAAGAGGCTCTTTAGTTCCTCTTCACTTTCTGCCATAAGGGTGCTGTCATCTGCATACTTGAGGTTGTTGATATTTCTCCCAGCAGTCTTGATTCCAGCTTGTGCTTCACCCAACCTGGCATTTCGCATGATGGCTCAGAGGTTAAAGCGTCTACCTCCAATGCGGGAGACCCGGGTTCAACCCCTGGGTCGGGAAGATCCCCTGGAGAAGGAAATGGTAACCCACTCCAGTACTCTTGCCTGGAGAATCCCATGGACAGAGGAGCTTGGCAGGCTACAGTCCACGGGGTCTCAAAGAGTCAGACATGACTGAGTGACTTCACTTCTACTCTGCATATAAGTTAAATAAGCAGGGTGACAATAGTGACAATAATAGGGTGACAAAAGCAGGGAGCCTTGATGTGCTCCTTTCCCAATTTTGAAATTGTTGTTCCGTGTCCACTTGTAACTGTTGCTTTTTGACCTGCATGCAGGTTTCTTAGGAGGCAGATAAGATGGTCTTGTATTCCCATCTTTTGAAGATTTTTTCCATAGTTTGTTGCGATCCACACAATCAAAGGCTTTAGGGTAGTCAATGAAACAGAATAAGATGTTTTTCTGGAATTCTCTTGATTTTTCTATGATCTAATGGATGTTGGCAATTTGATCTCTGATTCTTCTGCCTTTTCTAAATCCAGCTTGTAAATCTGAAAGTTCTCTGTTCACATACTGTTGAAGCCTAGCTTGAGAGATTATGAATTCATTATCCTTCCGCTACATTAGGCTGCCTAATTTTAATATATATGAATTTTCCTCCCTTGACTTTCCACTTGCTTTAACTTTTTTGAACCAGTTAACTCAGCATGATTCAGAGATAATGATGCCATGTTGGTGGGATTTGTCTTCCATTGGTGACTTAGCCAGGTATCTACAGACTGCAGTAGAGCTAGGTAGCAATACTGCATGTTACCTGTAGGTGTCACCATCTTATCTAATGTGCTTATTAAAAAGTATTGAGCATGTACTTTTATGTTAGGGCTTTATTATAAGTGCTAGGGATACAGCCGTGAACAAGGCAAAATCTCTGCTTCATGAAAATTATATTCCAGTAGGAAAATCTGAGCCACAAATGAATATATAATATTATATAAGACAATAATCGGTGCAATCAATAAATGCTGAAATTTAAGACTTCAAGCTTAGAAATCTTCTCTGTTTGAAACATACTATGTGGGGGAGACTTAAAACTAGTGACATGAAGCCAGCTGCCATACAACATCTCTTCATCTCTCAAGAAAGGTACCTGTAACTAATTCTGTTTATCCAACAGAATAAATAATAAACAGTAAAAATGATCAGTGATCCCATTCCCCCATTGAAATAGATTAGGAAAGAAACACTTCTTGGAACTAGAGTTTATTGCCTGAGTGTCCAACTTGATCTACTTACCATCACCTTCAAAATAAGTCCCAGTGCTAGCATTGTCTACTAGGCCTATGTGATCCAACTATCTCTCCAGGTGATCTCTGACCATACTCTCCTCACACTTTATACCCTGGTAAACCAGATCTGCTTTCGTTCCCTATATGAGGATTCAATTTTACCTCTTCAGACATTTGCTGGTAATAATACTGCATTGGAAAGCCATTTTTATTTTTTCTCACTCATTAATCCCTACTCCTCTTTTAAGGCCAGATTCTATTATCACCTCCTCCAAGAAGTCTTCCTTGCTTTCTCCAGCCTGAGTTGGGTGCTCTCTTCTTTCCACATCTTTTGTATTCCACCACTAGACGTCCACACTGTGTTACAGTGGGATGTCTGTACTTAGTTTTCTTCCTGAGGGAGGAACTAGGTTTTATTCACCTCTCTATCCTCTTTGCCCAACTCAGCATTGTATAGTAGAAATATAATGCAAACTACATGTGTAATTTTAAAATTTCTAGTAGCCTATTTAAAGAATATGAAAAAAGGAAATTCAGCTTTCTTTATATATTTTACTTAAACCAATATATACATCGTCATTTCAGCACTTAATTGGTGTGGAAAATAATCAGTGATATTAGTTTACATTCTTTTTCCCACACCAAGTTTTCAAAATTTGACAGGTATTTTATACTTACAGCACATCTCAGAAACTTTGGTTTCTCAATTCAGAAACCAAAGCTTCGTCAGAAGTGCTTGATCTACATTTATAGTTTACAAAATTTCTTCTCAAAAAAAAGGATAGTCATATGCTCATACTCTTCTAAACATACTTAAAAGTTTTCTAAAATTGGAATTAAATGCCAAAAATATCATTTTCCCTTACTATTTAAATCCATATAGACAAAACTGGTCCATCATGTTGAGAACAATTAATTTGGCTTTGAAGCTAAAGCATATCCATTGCAAAGCTAAGTTTATCTGTATAGATTCATTGACTCTTGTGGGAACTCAGTATTGGGCTTCCCAGGTGGCCCAGTGGTAAAGAACTCACCTGCCAATTCAGGAGACTCAGAAGACATAGGTTTGATCCCTGGGTCGGCAAGAACTCCTTGAGGAGGAATGGCTACCCACTGCAGTATTCTTGCCTGGAGAATCCCATGAACAGAGGAGGCTGGTGGGGTCCCAAAGAGTCCCAAAGAGTTGGACACAACTTAGCCTGCATGCATGAACTCAGTATTAGCATTGGGTGCAAAATGGTATTGGATAAATTGAAAAGCAGCTCTAAATGTACTCCGAAAAATGTTTTTCAAATTTTTCTTGTCAGTTTTGCAGCCAGAGTACCTACTTCTTTCAATTTCAGTAACAACGTTCTGCATATTGATGCCCACTAGAAAAGTAAGTTTTTTTTTTTCTTTTAAAATTTTTATTTTAACTTTAGTTTACTTTACATTACTGTATTGGTTTTGCCAAACATTGACATGAATTCACCACGAGTGCACAAACGTTCCCAAACATGAATCCCCTCCCACCTCCCACCCCAGAAAAGTAAGTATTATTATCAACCTGTGTAATGGAATTTTTTAATTTCAGCAAATTCTCATACCAGTTTTGTTGGGTCACAAGTAAGTTTCCTTTCCGTGAAGCCTCAAGTCTGGCTCATTCATATGTAGTGGCTCATTCCCATGGCTAGAAAGGTAAATTACAGTGATGTTTCATCTTTGACTTAGGGAATTTTGTTTCAAGAAAATCTTGGAGTTAGCAATACAGTAAATTTTTACAAAACAACTCAACTGATAAGTACCGGTAAAAAAAAAAACCAAAAATCATTGACTTCGTTGCCTTCGGTTTTGTTTAATAGATCTGTAAACTGACAATGATTCACAAGGTTTATGTGTACATACTAAAGAATTTTAACAACTACAAACATGACACTTTTCATAAAGAATGCTTTGCATACTTAGTCCAAATATTTTCAATATATATCATACAGTGAAATGAAACAATAGATGCCTGTTGTTTATAATTTTTTTTAAATCAGTTAAAAAGATTTAACATGGCTAGAGCATCATGTGTTATGACTGAGACTTGTTTTTTTCTACATATAAAGAAATTCCTCTTTTATAAGTGCAACAGATTAAAAATGATCTATGCTACAAGTAGTATACTTTAGGCCAGGGGTTGACAATATTTTTGAAATTTGAGAAACATATACCCAAATATTAATTGAGGAGCATCTCTTAGATTTCCTAACTCATTAGAAGCTAAAAACAATCCTCACAATTTTTAAAATTTTGTGTTAATTTATCTTTGATGTTAAAAAGGTCTTATAATCTATGAGCAACTGCTTACTGCCTTAGTTGAAAATCNTATCTTTTTTTATGAGACAAAATCTTGTCTTATTCTGCAGTAAACTGCAATTGCCATTCATTGTAAAGTTTAAAATATTTTTCTTCTAGTCTCTTTTCTTTTCTATCCTGATCACAGTAGTAGCTTTTCCCTCACCACTCAATTCTGCATCAGTAGTGTGCTTTTGTTTTATATTAAAAAAAATTTGTTCATACTTATTTTTATACTAAAAATTTTCACTATATTATAATTAAAATATTAACAAGTATTTCAATTTAATTATCACAGTAACTGGAGCTGTCAGAATAAAGTATTCCAAGAAAACCCACTACAATGTGTCATGTATAGAAAAAAAATCATTCAAACTGAATCAATCCATCATCTCCAACTAGATCAGTGATGTGTTTATGTGTATTAGTGGGAACAACAGCATGCACAAGCGTGCATTACTATATAGTCGTATTGTCTTATACAACACAAAAGCTAAGGTGAAATGTTCTTCTACCAAAACAGTAAAGCTCTGTTGCTGCTCTGTTAAATGACCCTATATGCTGCTGGTGCTGCTGCTGCTGCTAGTCGCTTCAGTCGTGTCCGACTCTGTGCGACCCCATAAATGGCAGCCCACCAGGCTCCCCCGTCCCTGGGATTCTCCAGGCAAGAACACTGGAGTGGGTTGCCATTTTCTTCTCCAATGCATGAAAGTGAAAAGTGAAAGGGAAGTCGCTCAGTTGTGTCCGACTCTTAGTGACCCCATGGACCGTAGCCTACCAGGCTCCTCCGTCCATGGGATTTTCCAGGCAAGAGTACTGGAATGGGGTGCCATTGCCTTCTCCAGACCACAGCCTAACAGGCTCCACAACAGGGAAGTGCTCATAAATAAAGTGATATCTGAGTGGATTTTGAAGAATGGATGAGAGTTCATTAATCAAAAATTGTGGACAAAAGCATTTCAGGCAGAGCTGACAGCACATGCAAAGGACTGGAGGGGAGGACTCAGACAGTGTTTGGCTGTTGTTTAGTCGCTCATTCATGTCTGACTCTTTTGGGATCCCAAGGACTGTAGCCTGCCAGGCTCCTCTGTCAGGCAAGATACTGGAGTGGGTTGCCATTTCTTTCCCCAATGCATGAAAGTGAAAAGTGAAAGTGAAGTCGCTCAGTCGTGTCCAACTCCTAGCGACCCCATGGACTGCAGCCTACCAGGCTCCTCCGTCCATGGGATTTTCCAGGCAAGAGTACTGGAGTGGGGTACCATCGCCTTCTCTGTTTAACTTTAAATATAAAGCAATAAAAAGTAATATAAAAAATTCAGTTCCTCAATGACACTAGTTCTAAATCCACTGCTCAAAAACCACATGTTGGGGTGGGATGGGGTGGGAGATGGAAGAGAGTTTCAAGGGAGGAGGGGACATATGTATACCTATGACTGATTCATGTTGATGCATGACAGACACCAACACAGTATTGTAAAGCAATTATCCTTCCACTTGAATAAATTAACCTTGAAAGAAAAAATCACATGTGACTAGTGGCTACTGCATTGGACAGCACAGGTCTAACACACTGTATGCTGTCATCGAATATTCTTTGAATAAATAGACCCAGATAAACATCTTTCACCAACTTTACACTTGAGCCCTGGGAATTAAGGCCTAAGCTTAGTTGCATCATACTTAGCTCCTCTCTAATCTAAGGTTGGTGATACATAGACAGTATCTAATGTTTAGTAGTCTAGTGGGGATTCTAGACGTTGGAGTGGTGTAGACATCCATGTGTGGTGAAGGCAGCATGGTTGTAACAGGGAAAAGCATGAGACATTAAACCCAATGACTGGGCTTGCTGTCTCTACTCCGTTGCTCATTAGCTGTGTGTGTTAAATGTCTCTTCTTTAAAAGAGATTGCTTATAACACTTCACATATTTGCTGTGTGGATCAAATTAAAATATTTCTATTTATAAGTGTTAAAACACTGTCCAAATGTTCGTGTTTTTGTCTCATCTGTGCCAGTGAGAAATCTGTCTCAGGCTGAATGTGACTCCATTCAGAAAGTACCCGTGTCATAGAAAGCAGGACAACTTTGTTAAGTAGCCGGGGAAGCCTGTGTCGCTGATAGGCTGTGTATAGGTATAGTTGATAGCAGAAAGTTGTCTTACTCTCAGCCAATCACAGTAACACACAAATTCAGAAATCGGAGCTTAATTGTTTATTTTTTCAGGGAGTGAATCTTAATATAGTTAAAGGGTACAGGCTCCTAAACCAGACTGCCAAGCTCTGAATCCCCAGCTGCTAGGGGATTTAAGATTTGGGATTTAGCAACTGTTTGAATATGGGTACATCAATTAATTTACCATGCCTCATTTTCTCATCTAAAAATGGGGATAATAATAGGGCCTATCTCATAGGGTTCATTAAGAGAGGGATAACCATTATACAGTAAAGTGTTTCAAGGAATGCCTGCCATATTTGAAGTTCTCAGTAAATGGGCGATGTCTTTTATCATCCATGCTGAGTGTACCATGGGTGAGCATCTAGGAATTTCCTCCTTTTCTTATTTGTCTCCATCTACTTCCTCACTAATCCTTAGTCCTCCATATAGTACCCTAGTTCCAATTTAAGAAATCACAAGTCCTTAAGACTCAGGTCATCCTTGGAAAACACAATAAGTCTTCCATTTTCTGTAGAATGGAATATCTGTAAAACAACTCTTCCCACTGACTCTGACCCTATTTCACAGTTGAACGTAGATGTGCTATCATGCTGAGCAGTTTCTGCCTCTTCATTCAGGTTTACCAAAGGTACTCCCCCGAAGCAGAAGAATGAAAATGAAAGGAAATCTCATTCATTTATTCACTATTTCCAGAAATATTTATTGAGTACTTATCTTGCTTCCCTGGTAGCTCAGTTGGTAAAGAACCCGCCTGCAAAGCAGGAGACCCCGGTTTGATTCCTGGGTCAAGAAGATCCCCTGGAGAAGGGATAGGCTACCCACTCCAGTATTCTTGGGCTTCCCTGGTGGGTCAGACAGCAAAGAATCTGCCTTCAATGCTGGAGACCTGGGTTCGATCCCTGGGTTGGGAAGAGCCCCTGGAGGAGGGCATGGCAACCCACTCTAGTATTCTTGTCTGGAGAATCCCCATCAGAGGTGCCTGGCAGGCTACAGTCCATGGGATTGCAAAGAGTCAGACACAATTGAGTGATTAAGCACACACACCTTGTTCCAGACACTGTTTGTGTGCTTGGGAGTCAACTGTGAATAAATGGTTAAAAAAACAAACAAATAGGAAAAAAAAACTCCTGCCCTGGTAGAACTTGCATCTTAGTGGAGAAGCAGGGCAGAGATGGGTGTTAAATAATAACATATTAAATGAGCAAATTATTCAATCTACTAGAAAATTATAAACACTATAAGAAATCTGAGCACACTGAAGGGGAATTGGAAGGATGGGATGTAAGGGTGGGAAACATTTAAACAATTCTTAGGAAGGCTTAGGAATAGAGCACTTGGGAAACTGTAAAAGAAGAGCCAGGGAAATAATCACAGGGTTATTTGGGTGAAGAGTGTGCTTAGAGGGAACAGCCACTCAAAACTTCCTACAGGAGTACATCTGGCCTGTTCAGAGCACAGCAAGGAGAGACTGCTGTGTCTGGAGTAGAATATAGGGCCTTGTGGGACCCTGTAAAGACTATAGCTTTACTTCCAGTGAAGTTAATAACTCTTCAGAAATCTGTATGCAGGTCAGGAAGCAACAGTCAGAACTGGACATGGAACAACAGACTGGTTGCAAATAAGGAAAGGAGTACAAAGGCTGTATATTGTCACACTGCTTATTTAACTTATATGCAGAGTACATCATGAGAAACCTCGGGCTGGATGAAGCATAAGCTGGAATCAAGATTCCCAGGAGAAATGTCAATAACCTGAGATATGCAGATGACACCACCCTTATGGCAGAAAGCGAAGAAGAACTAAAGAGTCTCTTGATGAAAGTGAAAGAGGAGAGTGAAAAAGTTGGCTTAAAACTCAACATTCAGAAAACTAAGATCATGGCATCTGGTTCCATCACTTCATGGCTAATAGATGGGGAAACAGTGGAAACAGTGACAGACTTTATTTTTGGAGGCTCCAAAATCACTGCAGATGGTGACTGCAGCCATGAAATTAAAAGATACTTGCTCCTTGGAAGAAAAGTTATGACCAACCTACATAGCACATTTAAAAGCAGAGACATTACTTTGCCAACAAAAGTCCATCTAGTCAATGCTATGGTGTTTCCACTAGTCTTGTATGGATGTGAGAGTTGGACTATAAAGAAAGTTGAGTGCCAAAGAATTGACGGTTTTGAATTGTGGTGTTGGAGAAGACTCTTGAGAGTCCCTTGGACTGCAAGGAGATCTAACCAGTCCATCCTAAAGTAATCAGACCTGAATATTCATTGGAAGGTCTGATGCTGAAGCTGAAACTCCAATACTTTGGCCGCCTGATGCGAAGAACTGACTCACTTGAAAAGACCCTGATGCTGGGAAAGATTGAAGGTGGGAGGAAAAGAGGGCCAGAGAGGATGAGATGGTTGGATGGCATCACAGACTCGATGGACATGAGTTTGAGTGAACTCCAGGTGTTAGTGATGGACAGGGATGCCTGGTGTGCTGCAGTACATGGGGTCACAAAGAGTCAGACATGACTGAGTGCCTGAACTGAACTGAAGTTATTAAGGTGCACAGAATATAACCATGAGTTACTAAGTGCATGGTTATTTCTAGTTGTGTTTGGTCACCAAGAGTATAAATACACCAGATTGGATTCTCAGAGCCATCTGCGGCCTCTAAGAGAAGTGAGTCCTTTTACTCATCAGTCCTTGGGTTTCTTCCTCAGCCCTGATACCAGAGTCACCTGCCTATTCTTGGACACCCTGGTGACAGGGAGCTCTCATCTTCCCATCTTCCTAGTTCTGCCTGGTGGAAGTCTCTCATTCATTGAGCTGACATCTGACTGCCTGTCATCACCATCCATCATCTTTATTTCTACACCCTGGAGGCCTTTCAGAACAAGTCTAATCTTTTTTCCTCATGACAGCCCTTCAAATATTTGAAGACGGCTGCCACATCCCCAGAGTGCTCTCTTCCCCGATCCTGCTGTCATTCCTCATATGACAAATTCCTCCAGCATCTACTTCCTCTCCTCTGACTCTGCTCCTGGTCTTCTTCTTAGATGCCCAGAAGGGAGCCCAGATGTCTGGATGGAGCAGACCAGGCCAGAGCCAGCCCATCCTTGGCCTGGGCTGGGTGCTAAGCTAGAATGGGGGAAAAGAAAGACTTTGCAACTGATAGGCCTGGATTCAAATTCCAGCTCTGCCCCTTCAGGTGCTGTGTGACTCTGGAGAGTGGTTTAATATCTCTGAACCTTTGTTTCTGTGTCCCTGAAGTGAAGGTAGTAATATTGACCTTAGAGATATGTTTTAAGAGTTTAGTGGTTTGATGAGTTGTTAGTTGCCTGGGATCACCTAAAGGTTCAACGTTGATTCTTTGAAAAAATAGTTATTTATTTGGCTGAAGTGGTCTCAGTTGCGGCACAAAGGAGAGTCTGTCTTGGTTTCAGCATGTAGGATATTTTAGTTGCAGCATGTGGGATCTAGTTCCCCGAGCAGGGGTCAAACCTGGCCCCCCTACACTGGGAGCACAGAGTCTTAGCCGGTAGACCACCAGGATATTACCCCCCAGAGTTGCTGTTTTAGTCTCTGATATTCCTTTGATGTGTTCTTCCCTGCCATCCCATTACTATCCATTTCAGGATTTTATTCTGAGAGCCAGATCTCAGAAAATTCAGTCTCCTGAATCCCTAGCAGAAATACTTTTTATGCTCTCCTTCTAATTCTTTAAGAAGAGAGTTGTAGAGTAAGCAGGGTTTTATCTTTTCTCTTTTCTTCAATAAATAAGTAAATACAACAGAGGAGTTTCACTGGCCCAAGATCAGCTCCTCAGGGGCTGTCGAAGTAGTTTTGGGAATCTTTCTAGTGTGTCCTGAGCAAGTACTGTGGGGAAGAGTGGATGGAGGGACCTACAGACATTCTGGCTGTCTATCTCTGTAACAAAAAAGTGAGCATTTATTCTAAATCCAGGAGATTGGGCTCTTACGTTGTAATACGGCATAAAGATATAACTAGAACTTTTTTAAAAAGTGAATTATACACTATTTATTTAATTTTGGCTGTGCTGGGTCTTCGCTGCTGTGTGCAGGCTTTCTCTAGTTGCAGCAAGCAGGAGCTACTGTTCACTGTGGCGTGCAGGCTTCTCACTGTGGGCTTCTCATGTTGCAGAGCGTGGGCTCTCGAGTGGCAGGCTTCAGCAGTTGTGGTCCACGGTCATAGTTTCTCCGTGGGGCCTGTGGGATCTTCCCGGACCAGGGATCAAACCCATGTCCCTTGCATTGGCAGGCAGATTCTTAATCATTGGATCACTAGAGAAGTCCTAACTGAACTTTCTATCTCAGAGCATCTTCAATATAGCTCTTCAATAAAAGTGACTCTCACAGCTCTTCTGAAGGTGAGGGATCAGAAAAGATGCTGTCCCTGAATAGCTGTAGCTATTATGATATGGGAGATGGAGAATTAGGGAGAAGGGTGCGGCTTGTCCAAGTCATTATCGGACTGGCTCTTTGGTCAAATTGACCCTTTCTCTCTACCATCCCAGTGGTGAAACTGATTGGTGTCATTTCAGGGGGGCTCTGAAGAACTTGACTACTGCAGTCCTTTATGTCAGCACAGAGAAGAATTCAGTGAGTGCAAAGTGGTAGATAAGAAGTGATTTATCAGAATTGGATGCTTGTGAGATTTACCAGTGGGTGGCCTAGAAATGCCATGTCCCGAGAACTTAGCGGGCTACAGTTTTATAATCAAAGGAAAAGCAGAGACGGGGAGAAGACCTTCTTTGTCTTTCTTGAGTAGGCGTCCTGTTTTCATCATCAGCTCCTCCTCCAGGTTGAGCAGGTGGATTTTCTTGTCCCTGTGTGATCAAGTTAGGTCCACAAATTCCTAGGGATTATTAACTTATTGAGCTCACTGGGCAGGATGTGAGTCTCATGCCACAATTGTTTTACTGTTTTGGAGCCTGCTTCTGTTGCATGGCTTTATTGCTAAGCAAGCCTGCTTGGTTTTGTGGTTAAGTAAACTTGCTTTCCCGAGTAATCATTAACTAACAGGGGCCTCCCATATTTCTCTACTTACAGTCTCCTAATGGGATTAACTATCTAATGACCTATTTTGTCCCTTCATTCTGTCTCTCAGTGGAGAGGCTTCTCTTGTATTGTTTGGACCTTGGCACTCAGCAGTTTCTCTTAACCAGGGTCCTGCCTCCAGTCTCTACTCCAGTTCTGTCTGATGACGCTATTCCTCTCAGAGACTCCCCTGGCAGGGAGCTGGGCTCCAACAGACTTCACACTCCAATCGCAGTGAAATTCCCCACCTCACATCCACCCCACACTTAGCTTGAGTCTTTCCAAATTATTTGCCATTTCCTCCAAACACCCATGAGGCTTCCCTGGGGGCTCAGTGGTAAAGAATCTGCCTGCAAGGCAGGAGATGCAGGTTTGATCCTGGGTCAGGAAGTTCCCCTGGAGAAGGAAATGGCAACCCACTCCAGTATCTTGCCTGACAGAGGAGCCTGGCGGGCTACAGTCCTTGGGATCCCAAAAGAGTCAGACATGAATGAGTGACTAAACAACAGCCAAACACCGTCTGAGTCCTCCCCTCCAGTCCTTTGCATGTGCTGTCAACTCTGCCTGAAATGCTTTTGTCCACAATTTTTGATTAATGAACTCTCATCCATTCTTGAAAATCCACTCAGATATCACTTTATTTATGAGCACGTCCCTGTTTTTTCCAGAGAGTTTATCACTCCTTCCCCTGTGCTGGGCAGCACTTTGCGCATACCTCCATTGTATTATAATTGGCGTTTTGTATTACAATGATCTTTTAATGCATCTATCTCCTTCAACTGAGGAGAAAGACTCAGTGAATTACTAGGGCTGCCTTAATAAACCACCGCAAACTGGCTTAAAACAAGACTTTATTCTCTAACACTCCTGGAGGCTAGAAGTCTGAAATTAAGGTGTCTGTAGGGTCATGCTCCCTCTGAGGGTTCTGGAGAAGAATACTTCCTGGCTCTTCCTAGCTCCTGGTGACTGCTGCCAAGTGCATCACTGTGATCTCTTTCTCTGTCATCACATGGCCTTCTCCTCTGTATCTCTGTGTCCAAACCTCTCCTTTCTCATAAAAACTAGTCCTGAGATTAGGGCCCACCTTACTACGATATGACCTCATTTCAGCTTAATTACATCCACCAAGGCCTTATTTCCAAATTAGGTCACATGTTGGGAAAGGGTTAAAGAAAGTCTTAGCTGCTCAGTCTTGTCTGACTCTCTGCAATCCCATGGGTTGTATGTAGCCTGCCAGGCTCCTCTGTCCAAGAGATTCTCCAAGCAAGGATACTGGAGAGGGTGGCCATTCTCTTTACCAGGAGATCTTCCCGACCAAGGGATTGAACCCTGTTTTCCCTCATTAGAGACAGATTCCTCACTGAAGAGGAAAAGTTAAAATTTTACCTCCTTCTGCCTCTGTAACTCACTTTGCCCCTTGTAAAGTCTGGATCACGTAGGTCACATAGTCTCAGAAAGTGGGGACTTGCAATACTAGGAACTGGAGTTTATCTTTCTCACCCTTGTCCTGCTCTTTGCAGTCACCCAGCCCCTGCAAACCTACTTAATCATGCCAGTCCAGGTCAGGCATCCCCCTTCCCATCTTGACCACTGTTACCGTGCGCGGAAAACACTTTAGTTCAAACCAGCCTATTAAGAGCTAGTGTTGCCCTCTGCAGTCTGTGTATAAAAACTGTAATCCCTTTGTTCGGGGCTCAGAGCTTGGAGTGTTAACTCCTTTCGGCCCACCGGTGTAATAAACCTGACTTCTCCAACTCTCTGTGTGCTGCTTGGTTTCTTGAGTACTGGTTTCTGCAACATT